>UESW01001635.1:139734-275459 GCA_900491605.1 Calamus simplicifolius
ATTAATTTTAATCTTTGAATCTTCTTCATGATTATAATCTTGTGCTCAAAAAATCTTGTATATATATATCTTTTATCCTTGTGGTATTTTTTGCATTACTTCATCTATGTATTTCCAAAATTATCTTAATTTATTGGTCTAATCCTAATTAAGTTCATTATATTATTCTCAATTATAAGTTTTAGTGATATAATCCGGTCTTCTTTTCTAGTTACTTTAATAACATATTTCTTAAAATTTTTGTTTGCAATTATTCCTACAGCATTTCTATTTTTTATTTTTTTTGTAATATAATTTATATCTCTTATTCTCTATTACTCTAGATCTTTTACCTACTCATTTAGTTTTTTATAAGCATATTATATTTACTTTTCTTTTAATCATAGTGTTCACTATCTTCATAGCTTTGCTTGTTAGTGTTCCTATGTTCCAAGTTGCTATTCTAAGCTGATTATCATGGACTAACTTCTTTACCTGCACTCGTTCGTAGTGCAGGGACCCTTACTCACTTATCACCACACCCGGGCACCGGTGCGGCACCCCTTGCCCATTTTTCGAAACATCCGAAAGCAGATGCAATCCGTCTCTTAACGGGGACGTCCTAACTCTTCACATAGTTTGATTTAGCATATTCATATTTTAAGGTATTTGATGGAGTTTTGTACTGGTTATCAGCTATCTAACGCAACCCTTCTCCTTTACTCGGGCTTGGGACCAGCCTTGGGGGTGTTAAACATGACTGTTCTCGTGTTTCGAAAGTACAAGTAGATTTTCTATAGGTTGGCTTTGGGGCCAATTTGCCTATGAGTTAACTTGCATATTTTTATCTCACTTACAGTCTAAGTATAATTTAACTTACAATACGTAGTTAGGTTATATTACTTCAAATGAGATGAGCAGCACTACAACTTGACATGTAGTGCAACTTCAACCACACGGCTCCAAACAATCCCTCAATGTTTTCTAGAGAGATCCTTGTCTTGTTTTTTAGACTTAACGTAATGGCAATAATATCCTCTTATGAGCATTTATGTATTTCAGCTCCAAAGCCTCACCGGCCAGTCAGAATTCTTCAATGAGCCCAATGAAGCTGAAACCATAATTCCCTGGGCTGTCTTTGTATGGAATAATTTATTTGTATTTGAAACCATTGAAGAGTCAATCAGAAATTCTTAATTCTCTCCCAGTACAAGGCATGTTATGTGAATTGAACCCTGTCATTCAGGTTAACATTTTCATTACCAGCTGTCTTATCAGCCCCTTTCTTACGAGATCTCTTTTGGACTCTTTTGCAGATTCTTGAACCAATATTTGGAACTTTGAGAAGGCAAGAGTTTTAAATGGTTATCTTTTACTTGATTGTTGCAGATTTTGAACGAGAAACACTACACAGGAGATTCTTATGAAGAGCTTTTAGTATTATTTCTCTGTAATGCCGTGCATAGATTTGTTTGATGAAATTAAAGAGATGGGCTAAAATTGTGAAATGATTATTTGCTGTTTTAACTATGTTCAGTTGCATGTTGCTGCTACTTTTTATGGTAAATAAACCTGCCGCACTGCCACTTGTGTTTGATTGGTCTCACATACTTGAACTCAAATTGCAAGTGTTGTTTCTTTGATGAGCGACACCAATCCAAGGCAGATTTCAGTTTAGCTGGCTACTTTGGATTCTGTCTATACTGCATCATACAGAACCTTTCGGTTGAATGACAGTTCACCTATTTTCCAGATCACAAGCTCAACAATGCTTGAACTAAATGATGCTGGAAAATCCATTAGAACTGGATCATCCGACACTCCTCACTATGAATGTGGGGCGGAGATGGGTGGATCTGTTGAAATGGATTTCTATGATGGCATGAGTTCCAGCTTCCCTGATCATGCTTTTGAATTCAACTTGGTGAGCTGATCATGTTTTGAGATCTAGAATATTTTCTTGGAGAAAGGCTTTCTATATAATGTATTATATACAGCTGTCTAAATGTTTGTATTCATGGATGATTGTTGTGCTTCTCATCTCATTATCCTTAACTCAAATGAAGTGCGACAGCTGCTGATGTTTAAGCCCCTGGTTGCCTTTCTGAAAAATGAAATTCACTGTATCTCCCAGAGAGAGAGAGAGAGAGACTCTATTTTATGTTTCCACTTAGGAAAATATTCTGTGCTTCTCTGGTCCTCCGAACCATGACTTGGTGAATTGGTAGTGAGAGTTGGTCACAGGTTAGGCCCTAGCTTATCATTGTTATGTATTATTAAACTTAATTTGTAATGACCATTTTACTTGTCATCCTACTTGGCATTGTCAGAAGGTCAAGATCAAATTTGAAGTGACAAGGTAAAAGAAGAGTCATATGCCATGGGTAGATAAAGTAAAATGCACATAAATACCCTGCCGAAGAGAACGTTTCAGCACATCTGAGCTTAAAAAAGTAAGTCATTTCAAAAGTCAAGAATGATAAAAATGGTCTAAAATATAATATCACATCCATAAATATTAAGTAGAAGTGTTCATAGCTACAATTGAAGTCATATGCTGAAGCATTGCCCAAGATAAGGCGAGAACTCCAGAGTCATGCTCATGAATAAAACTTGTGTGACTGGATGGAGAGGAAGGGGAAACAACATAATGTTTTCCTATTAATAATTTATCACGACCTAGTGGATTACGTGCTTAGGATTTCCACTTGGCATTGAACTCTTCCCCCAGTTCTTTTGTGATGCTTTTGTTGGGATTGTTTCCAACTCAGATTATTTTGGGAAGGGAAATCAAGGAATGTAAATATTGTTTCTTGTTTCTACGGATAAGCATAATCCTCTTATGATCTTATCTATCTAAAACTATCATATCAAATCATAAAAGATAGGCTCATTATTTGAAAAACTAACTCTAACAAACTAACAACCATTATATTTTAACACTCCCCTTTAATGGTTGTTCTTGGATACCCATGAGATCTCTAAAGTTTATGAATTTCTCCTTGGGTAGTGAGTGCCTTGGTGAAGATATCTGCAATTTGATCTTCAGTGTTTACATACTTGACTTCAATTTCTTTTTCTTCTACCACATCTCTAATGAAATGGTACTTGATTTTGATATGCTTGGTGCAGCTGTGATATATAGGATTCTTTATCATAGAAATAGTAGACTTATTGTCACATAGCAGAGTAGTAGCTTCTTCTTGCTTTTCACCCATATCTTCAAGTATTCTTCTCAACCAAATTATTTATTGAGCTGCCAAAGTTGTTGAAACATATTCTACTTCAGAAGAAGATAATGCCACTGTATCTTGCTTCTTAGATGCCCAAGATATGATACATGATCCATAAAAAAATGCATATCCTGATGTGCTTTTTATGTCATCAATACTTCCAGCCCAATCACTATCACAAAATCTAACTAATTTCATCATATCATTCTTATTTCTTTCATATATGATCCCATAATCTTTAGTACCTTTGATGTATCTCAAGACTCTTTTTGCTTGTCCAAAGTGAATATTACTTGGCTTTTGCATAAATCTGGAAAGTCAACTTGATGCAAACATTATGTCTGGCCTTGTAATTGTTAGATATAATAAGCTTCCAATAATGCTTCTGTATAATTGCGCATTTGCTTCACCACTTTCATCTTCTTTCATCAACTTATCATTTACCACAAAAGGTGTTTATACACTATTGCAATTTTCCATGTTGAATTTTTTGAGAATGCCTTCTACATACTTCTTTTGACTGATAAATATACCATCTTTTCTTTGACTTATTTCAATTCCCAAAAAATAAAGAAGCAAACCCATATCATTCATTTCATATCTTCTCATCATATCAGTTTTGAAAGTCAAGATCATATTCTCATTGTTACCATTAATAATTAAATCATCAACATAAAGAGAGATAATGAGAATATCATTACCTTGCTTCTTCACAAAAGTGTTGGTTCACTTGGACTTTTTAGAAAACCTTTTTCATTGATGTAGGTGTCAATTTGAGAGTACCATGCTTTGGGTGCTTGCTTCAGCCCATATAATGCTTTCTTTAACTTGTATACCTTGTTTTCTTGACCTTTGATGATGAAGCCTTGAGGTTGTTCAACATAAATTTCTTCTTCTAATACTCCATTCAAGAATGCAGACTTTACATCTAGTTGATGTAGTTTCAACTTTTATTAGCTTCTATAGAATAAGAGTTCTAATTGTATCATGTCTAGCAACAGGTGCAAAAATTTCTTGATAATCAATACCAGGTAATTGAGAGTATCCCTTTGCTACTAATCTTGCTTTGTGTTTTTGAATGGTACCATCTGGATTGTGCTTTGTTTTGTAGATCCACTTCAAGCCAATAACTTTCTTATCACTTGGTTTCTTCACTAATTCCCAAGTTTTGTTCTTCTCAATCATATTGATTTCTTCTTGCATTGCCTTGTTCCACACTTCTTCATGCATAGTATTTTCATAAGTTTCAGGCTCAATCATGCAGAAATTACAAGAAGCATAAATGTCACTTAACCTTCTCATTTTTATAGGAGTAGAACATGAAGATGGACTTGAACTTGAAGTAGTTTGTGGTAAACCTTCAACCTTATTTTCTTCATTTTGAGCATCATGAATTTCTTCATCTTGAGAAATAATATTTTCTTCAACTTTCTTTTGCTTCCAATCCCAAAAAACTTTTTCATTGAAAATAACATCTCTTCTTATGATCACTTGATTCTGCTTCAAGCTGAAAGTCTGTAACCTTTTGATTTAGAACTGTATCCAACAAAGATATATTTTTTACTTACTTCATCAAGTTTATGTCTCCTTTCCTTTGGAATATGTGCAAAGCACACACATCCAAAGATTTTGAAATGCTTCACTGAAGGCTTTCTACCATACCAGGCTTCAAATGGTATCATGTTGGACATCTATTCATCAAATAAACTGCTGCATTTACTGCTTCTGCCCAATAAGAATTTGGAAGGCCTTTGTCTTTGAGCATAGATCTAGACATCTCAATAATAGTACGATTCTTTCTTTCTGCAACACCATTTTGCTCTGGTGCATAGCCAACAGTCAATTGTCTTTGTATACCATCATCTTTACAAAATTTCTCAAATTCATTTGAATTGTATTCACCACCTCTATCACTTCTTAGCACCTTGATATAATGCCCACTTTGTCTTTCCACATGATTTTTAAAGTTCTTAAAGATAAGAAATGCCTCTGATTTATGTCTCATAAAATATACCCATATCATCCTTGAATAGTCATCAATAAAAATAATAAAGTAGATGTTACCTGCATGAGAAGGAGTTTTCATGGGCCCACATATGTCAGTATGAATAAGCTCCAATGGTGCTTTGGCTCTCCATACATGCTCTTTTGGAAATGCCTCTCTATGTTGTTTTTCAAGTGCACATCCTTCACAAGATTCAAAATTTCTCTGATGATGCACTTAGGCTTAAGTTATTCCCTTTTTCCTAAAAGATAAAGCCAAGTATTGGTTAAATTCATTAGACACCATTATAATTTCAACTTGGGATCATCTTCAGAGAGAATTTCTTAAGAAATATTTTCCTATAGGAAAAACGAATCAAATTAGAAAAGCCATAACAAGTTTTTCCAGATAGATGGAGAAATGTTCATGAGACATGGGAGAGATTCAAAGAACTGATTAGAAAATGTCCACATCATGCTATACCCAAATGGCAACTGGTTCAGTGCTTTTATGATGGATTATCAGAAAAGCACCGGCAAATGGTTGATGCTTCATGTGGTGGGACATTTATGTTAAAAAATGAACATGAGGCTTGGCAACTCTTTGAGACATTGAGTGAGAATTCATTACATCACATGTCAGTTGCTCGTCGAGACCCTCCCGTAGAACCTAAAAGAGGTGGAATATATGAAATAGGTCATTCTACAGATATCTATACTAAGGTAGATGAATTATCCCATAAACTTGACCAGATTCTACAAGTTGGAAACATCTCTTCCCATCTACTCAATTACATGAGGTCTGCATAATTTGTTCGAGTCCAACCCATTCTATAGGTGAATGTCCAGCTGCATACCAATTTCCTGAACTTGTTCAAGAGCAAGCCCACCAAGCCCAAACCCGATTAGCTCCTAGAACAGGAAATGATCCATTTTCAAATACTTACAATCCTGGCTGGCGAAATCATCCAAATTTTTCTTGGAAACCTCAACCTGTAACCAATTCATCGATCAGACCTAATTATCAAGAAACCAATTTTAGAAGCATGCCATATTCACAATATCCAAACATCCCACAACCTCCACCGAATAATCAGCCTACTTTTGAAGACAAAGTGTTACAAGCATTGAAAGGGCTAGAAATGAATACTCAAATCCTTCACTCCCACACACAATCTATTGCAAAACTAGAAACTCAGATAGGTCAATTAGCCACAGCATTCAGTAGAAGGGAGGAGGGTAAGTTACCTAGTCAGCCTATCGATAACCCGAAAGGACAATTCATGGCTGAGAGTTCCAATAGTCCTGACAAATTCCCAGAACATGCTAAATCAGTCATGACTCTCAGAAGTGGAAAAACATTGAACCCACCTGAACCAACCCAGAAATTAGAAGTGGCTAAACCAGAAGAGAGAAGAAATGAAAAAGAAAAGGAATTCAATGATCAAGCAATCATACCTAAAGCCCCATTCCCTAGTGCTTTAGAATCTCCTTTGCCTTCAGATAAGAAGAATATAAAAATGAATGAGATGCTTGAGTTATTTAAGCAAGTCCAAATAAACTTACCTCTTCTCGATGCTATCAAGCAAGTTCCAGCTTATGCCAAATTTTTGAAGGATCTATGCACACAAAAACGGAAAGCCAAGATATACAAAAAAAGATACATTTGACTGAGCAAGTTAGCTCAGTTGTTCAGCAAATAACCCCACCCAAACTAAAAGATCCTGGTACCCCGATTATATCATGTGTCATAGGAAACTTCACAATCAAGAAAGCATTATTAGATTTGGGTGCGAGTGTAAACCTTCTCCCAAGTTCAGTGTATGAATTATTCGGATTTGGAGAGTTGAAACCCACGACAGTAACACTACAATTGGCAGATAGATCAGTCAAAGAACCTCGTGGAATATTGGAAGATGTATTAGTAAAGGTGGATGAATTCTATTTTCCTGTCGACTTCCTTGTGTTAGATATGGAATCTAGTGGTAATCCTAACCAAATTCCCATCATCCTTGGAAGACCTTTTCTAGCTACTGCTAATGCATGCATAAATTGTAGAACAGGTGTGATGGATGTATCTTTTGGAAACAAGAAGATGAGATTAAATATTTTTAATGCTTCCCAAGGACCACCTGTGTATGATTTAAATGAAGTAAACATGATAGAGGAAGTAGTAGATAAGAAATTCCAAAGTTTGATTGATTCGGATCCTTTACAAACATGTCTTACACATTTTGGAATAGATGACTTTGATATTGATGAGTATACCAAAGAGATAAACATGTTATTAGAACCACCTAAGTTCGACACCATCCCGCCTTGGACTATAAAATATGAACCACTTCCAACTAAACCAAGTCCTTTAATACCATCCTTGGAAGAACCACCCCAACTAGAATTGAAACCTCTTCCAGATGAAAATATTCATTCCTTGGACCCAATGATACCCTTCCAGTAATCATTGCATCTACCCTAACCTCTGAGCAAGAAGATAAATTGGTAGATGTACTTAAAGAACATAAAGAGGCAATTGGATGGACAATAGCTGATCTTAAGGGAATTGACCCTTCCGTTTGCATGCACCATATTCATAGTGAAATTGAAGCCAAACCACATAGAGACATGCAACGAAGGCTAAATCCAAACATGAGGGATGTTGTTAAGAAGGAAGTAGTAAAATGGCTTGATGCTGGTATTATTTATCCAATTTCAGATAGCCAATGGGTCAGTCCAATCCAAGTAGTACCTAAAAAATGGGTATTACCGTGATTAAAAATGAAAAGGGCGAATCAATTCCTACTCGCACATCAACTAGTTGGAGAGTGTGTATAGATTATCGAAAGTTGAATGCCGTGACTAGGAAAGACCACTTTCCTTTGCCTTTTATCGATCAAATTCTAGAACGGCTAGCGGGACAAAGTTTCTTTTGTTTCTTAGATGGATATTCAGGATACAATCAAGTCCCAGTATTTCCTGCAGATCAAGAAAAGACCACCTTCACTTGTCCCTTTGGAACATTTGCCTTTAGACGTATGCCGTTTGGTCTTTGTAATGCACCAGCCACTTTTCAACGATGTATGATGGCCATATTTTCTGATATGATTGGTCAATTTTTGGAAGTATTTATGGATGATTTTTCAGTCTTTGGTGCATCATTTGATAGCTGCCTCGAGAACTTGACTAAGGTACTGAAACGATGTATGGAAATGAATTTAGTCCTAAGTTGGGAGAAGAGCCATTTTATGGTTCGTGAGGGAATTGTGCTTGGACACATTGTTTCAGAGAGAGGTATTGAGGTTGATAAAGCCAAGGTTGAATTGATCTCAAATCTATCACCCCCAACCTCAGTTAAACAAGTACGATCTTTCCTTGGTCATGCTGGTTTTTATAGACGTTCATCAAAGATTTCAGTAAAATTTCTCGACCATTGTGTAATTTGTTGACCAAGGATAGTTCTTTTAATTTTGATAAAGATTGTCTAACAGCCTATAACATCCTTCGAACTGCTTTGACCACTGCACCAATTATCAAGCCCCCAGATTGGACCATACCTTTTGAAATCATGTGTGATGCTTCTGATTATGCTGTAGGGGCAGTTCTAGGACAGAAACTCAATCGAGAACCCCATGTAATTTATTATGCTAGCAAAACTCTTTCAGATGCACAAATGAACTATACTACCACTGAAAAAGAATTACTAGCAGTTGTGTTTGCCCTAGAAAAGTTTAGATCATATCTGTTAGGGTCTAAAGTTTTAGTTTATTCAGATCATGCAGCGTTGAGGCATCTTATATCAAAAAAGGATACAAAACCCAGACTAATTAGATGGATCCTTCTACTACAAGAATTTGATCTAGAAATCTTAGATAAGAAGGGTTCTGAAAATATGGTAGCAGATCATATCTCTAGGATCTCAGTGGAATACAATAAAGAAATAATCAGAGATAGGTTCCCTGATGAGCAATTGTTTTCAATTTCCCATAGCAGTCTTCCCTGGTTTGCCCACATTGTGAATTATTTGGCAACAGGAAAAGTACCTTCCCACTGGACAAAACAAGAAAAAGATAGATTTTTCTCACAAATCAAATATTACTTTTGGGAAGACCCTGAATTATTTAAGTACTGTTCAGATCAGGTGATTAGGCGATGTGTTCCCGAGAGTGAATTCAAAAGTATACTTAACTTCTGTCATTCTCTTGCCTGTGGAGGACATTTTAGTGGAAAGAAAACTGCAGCAAAGGTACTGCAAAGTGGGTTTTATTGGCCAACTCTTTTTAAAGATGCACATGAATTTAGCCGTAATTGTCTCCAATGTCAACAAACAGGAAATATATCTCGAAAAGACATGATGCCCCTAAACCCTATCTTGGTTGTAGAAATTTTTGATGTATGGGGTATTGATTTTATGGGCCCATTTCCTTCCTCTTTTGGATTTGAATACATTCTAGTGGCAGTTGATTATGTGTCAAAATGGATTGAAGCCATGGCAACTCGAACCAATGACCATAAAGTTGTAATCAAGTTTATTCAGCATAATATCCTTAGTCGTTTTGGATGCCCAAGGGCTATAATTAGTGATGGGGGTACACATTTCACGAATAGACACTTTGAAGCATTAATGAACAAATATGGAATTACTCATAAGGTAGCTACACCTTATCATCCCCAAACTAGTGGCCAAGTTGAAATATCAAATAGAGAAATTAAAATATCCTTGAGAAAACGTGAGACCTGATAGGAAAGATTGGTCAGAACGTTTGGATGATGCATTATGGGCTTATCGTACTGCATTTAAAACTCCCATAGGAATGTCTCCTTACAGGCTCGTATTTGGAAAAGCCTGTCATTTACCTGTAGAATTAGAACACCGTGCATTTTGGGCTATCAAGCAATTTAATTATGATATGAAAAATGCAGGTGTCAATAGAAAACTCCAATTGAATGAGTTAGAAGAGCTACGAAATGAGGCATATGAGAGCTCAAAAATTTATAAAGAACGAACCAAAGCATATCATGACAAATTTATTAGTAGAAAATTTTTGAACCAAATCAAAAAGTATGGCTTTACAATTCAAGATTACACCTTTTCCCTGGAAAACTTCGTTCACGATGGAATGGACCTTTTATAGTAACTCAAGTATTTCCCCATGGAGCTGTAGAGCTTAAAGACCCCAAGCAAGGAAATACATTCAAAGTAAATGGCCAACGTTTGAAACCATATATAGAAGAAATTAATGATGGAGAAGTTGTTGAATCAATTGATCTTGTGAACCCAACATTATCATAATAAGTAGCACAGTCTGGCTGAAGACTTTAAACTTAGCGCTCTTGGGAGGCAACCCAGTTTTTTAGTTATTTTTAACTTTCTGTTCTTTTAGTGTGTTCTTTTAGTATGACCAGAGAAGAGCAACAGAAGCAGATTGAAAGAAGATGGCAACAATGAAACTTCCAACCTTCAAATACTCTACCAGGTAGTATCTTTCCTTGAAATTAATTTTTTTTTTTCTTCCATTAGGGACAATGGAAATTAAGTTGGGGGGGGGGGAGGAAAAAGAATAAATCCTCGAGTAAAACTATAATCAGATGTGTTACCAAATTCTGTCTCAATTTGAAGTTAATCAAGCAGTCTACTAATGAATTAATGGTTAGATTATTTTTGAGATACTGAGGAATAAATTATTAAGAAAACCTAATAAAAGGTAGGGTTTAGCCCAAAAAAATTTTTAGAATAATTTCAGACCCTCCTGACCACTGATCTTAATAGTACAATCTACTTAATAAGGGTATGGGTGAAAATGTTATTCAAAAAAAAAAAAAAAAAAAAAGAAAAGAAAGAAAATCTCTCTTAAAGTTAATAGATTAGGTTCTTAGCATTTTTCACTGAGTAACCGGGCCCCGTCACCTAAGAAAGTGATGTTGTTCGCGTAAAAAGGTGGAATGTAAAAGAACCTAAGTAGAGTCAGTCCTACCTAAAGCCTTTTTACTCGAGTAAGTAAGTCCGAGGGGTATTTTATACCTAATGCCCTAAAACCAATTGGTTTGGGAGCCATTGGCCTAAAGCTCGCTACAAGGGTTAATTAGAAAGCAAGGGGTTAGGACATTGCACTGACTTTATAAATAAATAAATAAATAAGGAAACCAAAGTACAAAAGACATTACACCCAACCCAAATTAAGTTAGAAGACTTAATTAGAGAAGTGGAAAGTTGGTGAAGAAAGACTTCTATAAATTCTTATGGACTACACTTTATCACTAAAAAAAACTTAATAATCCAATGAAGTACCTCCCTTATGATCTTAAAAAAAAAAAGATAACTATCAATTCTTGGACTAGCTTGGTACATATTTCTAATTTCTTATTTGCTCGAGGACGAGTAAGATTCAAGTTGGGGGGAGTGATAAACGCATAAATAATTATCATTAAACCTATTAATTAATAATTTAACGTACCTATTATTATTTAATATTTTAATATTTTATATATATTTTAGATAAAATCTTATCAACTTAAGAGCTCGATTTTAGGGATTTAACGATGCAAACGGCACTCAAATCGGATTTAAGATGAGCTCGGAATTGATTTTATAAGGATTTAGCATGGATTTCAAAGCAAAATGGCAAATACGTTGCCGATTTCATCGTTTTCTCAGCCTAACCGTTTTCTCCACCAATTAAGAAATAGATTAGATTGAAAGTTATCAAATTGAGAGAATTAAATTCCTTTAAAAAAATTTGAATTTTATTGATGATTTATCCAGATTTCCTTTGTTATTTTCCTTGCTTCCGCTGTGTCATCTCTGTTTTGAAACAGGATTCCTCGCCACGTCAAGGCCGAGTCTGGACTTCTATAAATAGCACAAGGAGGGGATTGGAGGATCTATCTATTTGGGTTGTGTGTGGTGCCCGTCCGAGGCTCTGTTCCGTTGATTGAAGAAGGCTCTGTTCGTGGGTTTCGTAGAGTCCTCTGTTCCAGGCGCAGCGTCCGTGGCTTGGCATCTGTGAAGGAAGAAAGGCAGCACCCGGTTCATCCTATATTTGGTTTGGTGTAGGGAGAATTTGTTGCTCTTTTATTACTATCAAAATTAAAACTATTTTATTTTAGATTTTAATATGCACTCTTGGATGTTATTGAAATAAAGTTTTATGCATATTTAATTGTTATTAAATTATATTTAAGTGAAAATAATTTAGACTGATTTGTTCTTAAAAGGGACGGGCTGTGATCTACGGGTACGAGCCATGCTCTAATAAGATAAACCATATCTTATTATTTTGCACTATTAATTATCTACTTAGTTATCTATTTAGTTAAATTTATAAAATTATTTCAAGATAATCGCTAAAGTCTCTGTGGAATCGATCCCTTACTCTCGCTATCCTAATAGTGAAATTAAGGTGTTTTAATCGTTGCGCTATGACACGCATCGAGATACAACTTGTTGGATAAAGAACAAAGCTTTGGCATCCTTCTTTTTGTAGTCCTTCAGCTGCTCTTTCTGATTATTTGTTGGATTAACTGGGTCTTTGTACATGTGCTCAACTAGATCCCATACTTCTTGTGAAATAAAAAGGGTCTTCATCTTGATGCTCCAATAATCATAATTTTCTCCATCAAAAATAGGGATAGAAGGTTGATGGATATTTATATCAATATTGCTTGGGGTTGCCATAAGAATTTTTTTTTGTTCACGGCTTCTTGAACGAACGGTGCCCTTTCACGAAGACAGCCCTTCTCATGCCTTGTGACGGCGTCTTCTTGTTCTCCCTTGCCTCCACGAGTGTACCAAGACTGCCTGCCTCTTGTTGATATAAGTTTTTTTTTTTTTGTTGGTTGTCAAATCTTTCTTTTTTGTTGCTTGGAACGAGGGAAGCCTAGGCTTGTTCAGAGATATGGTGCACGGCTTCTTGAGATGGTGGAATCAATGAAGAAGGTCGCGAGGCTTGACGGAGGTTTGACTTTGGAGGAGTGGAACCTGCTTTCCGTGGGCTAAAGAACGTGATCGGGACTTTACCACTTTCGATGGCTTCTAGCACGTAACACATATTTTTTTTTACTTTGGAAAGAGGAAATTGCAGGATGAAAGAACCTGGTGGAAGAACTCGTCGGCTACGCGTGGAAGGAAAGTACCGCTGGCTTCGATCTTTTCGTCCTCCTCGCCTTCACCGGCTTCCTTCGCCTTCGTCACCGTCAACAAAATCAAGAAAGCAAGATTATTTTCTTTCTTTCTTATTTCTTCGATTTTTCTTTGAATCTGATAGAATCGGGGAACTAGGCTCTGATACCAATTTTTGTTGGGACTATTTTCAACTAAGATTATTTTGGGAAAGGAAATCAAGGAAGAAGAAGGGTTTTCTCTCAAGAATAAAATTGATCTATTTCGTTTCATTAAGCACATCACCATATAAATATTGTTTCTTGTTTCTACGGATAAGCATAATCCTCTTATGATCTTATCCATCTAAAACTATCATATCAAATCATAAAAGATAGGCTCATTATTTAAAAAACTAACTCTAACAAACTAACAACCATTATCTTTTAACAGCTTTCATAATATTCACTACTAATTCATGGTGGTAGAACATGAGGTTGGCTTACCCATATAATTGCAAAGAAGCTGTCACTTTTTTGGAGGAGTCCATTGTGGTCTCTCTGAAGCTATCGTGGCTCAGAAAGCTGTCTCCCATTATGGCCATGGGCAACCGCACTTGCCACCATCCTTGTCACACCTATGGATGCATGCTAGTTTTATCATCTTTTCCCCCTCAAAGATGTAGTGCATGTTGGGCTACATTCAAGATTAACACTAGCCCCCATTCTTATCAGCCCTCTCGTTGGATGCCAGTTTTATCACCTTCCATCCCTCTAAGATGCAGTACATGGTGGACTTCTAGACCAAGTACCAGTGGAACAAGGCATTGGACTTGTAATTCATTTTTAGACAGTCTGAAATGAACAGAACCAGCTTCTCTTTGCTTGCACCACCTGTACTCTTATTTACAGTGAGGAAATAAGAAACCATAATCACTTTGCTGTCAGAAAAAAACAAGGATCAGAGATTGTCTAGAAGAGATGGTATCAGTGTCATGACAATTTCTCTTAATGCTTGTAGAAGCGTCGGAACGATATTTGATATTTTTAGCATCGAGATAGTGGGAATTTGTTGTAGTTTACAACCTTAGGAGAAGATCTAAGCTTGACAGTCATATTTTTCTACCTAGGGGTCATGCTTGCTTTGCCGAATCTTGCATCAATAGTTTGATGCCTGCTTTCTAGTAATTCCTTAACTCTTTTTTGCAAGCACAGAATCACCGATCCTTTTTGGGATTTAACTTCAAGAAACAAATCATGGTATTACTTAAGGGCAAACTTAAGGATCATTCCCGCAAAGAAGAAGCATGGCATTTTTTATAATATAAAGGACAACTAGTAAGATAAAAAATGACAAAATTTTATCCTATTATTAAATGTTTGAATATGTGTATATATGCATGCATGTAAGATTTAATGAATAGTCTTACAACTAAACAAATGAAAATGAGACATTTGCCATTTGCCAAATTTGGATAATTGGCTACTCAGATTTTTTGTCTTGCCCACAAAAAATATTTGGTGCTACGATATATTAAAACCCAAAAAAATGGCCCTCATTAAATTTGTCTTGCCCACAACAAATATTCGGTGCTACGATATATATATTATTACGATATATATATTATTCCTATTGAGCACTCCAGAGCAGTGTTAAAACCCAAAAAATGGCTCTCAGTAAATTTTCGCAACCTTACTAATATGATATGTTTCTTTGAAAGAAAATATAATAATAATAATAATAATAATAATAATAATAATATATATGCACCAGTATTATATCATAACATTACATAAATATTACTAATATTATATAATAATTTTTGAGTTTGAGTTTTAAGTTCCTGAATTTAATTTTTAAGTTTTTAAATTTTAAAGTAGCTTAGTTTTGTTATCATTTCCTTTCGAAGCTGGCGAAACGACAATATATGGTGAAAGGCTTTCTATATAATGTGTTATATACAGCTGTCTAAATGTTTGTATTCATGGATGATTGTTGTGCTTCTCATCTCATTATCCTTAACTCAAATGAAGTGCGACAGCTGCTGATGTTGAAGCCCCTGGTTGCCTTTCTGAAAAATGAAATGCACTGTGTTGCTGCTGAAATCTGTCCTTCGACTCGGATGCGATTGGGCTCTGGGACGGGCTCCCTTCTGGGTCAACCTGCAAAACAGTCCTCATGCGAGAGGCGTTAGGGGTGGCCCTCCGTGGAAGACCCTCAAACGCTCAAGTCAGCGGGGATCGGCAATCAACAAACAAGAGGAAAAGACTCTCGCTGAAGAGTCTCTCCAAGGGTGGCCTTTCGAGAGCTCTAAGCAGAGCGCTAATAGGGAAAGCCAAGGCAGAAGGAGAATGTGCTAGTGAGCAAGTGCGCATACCTGAGGAGTCGGCAGACGACTCTATTTATAGAAGATCACCTAATTCCGTGGGAGCATCGTGGGTCCAAAAGTCGTTAATATTTGAATCCAGTTTGTTATGAGGTCAGTAAGATTCGCATCTTGTTGGTTAGAAGATCGACGGTTGGGAGAGCTGGTTGATGTCTCGAGATTTCGCGAGTATGTATGCTCCAGGGCTCTAGGCCACTCTTGCGGGTCCTAGGCTACTCTCAGATATGATTTTATTTGAATCTTACGAATTTGAACTCTTTCGCACCAAATTCCGCAGAGGTTCTTGAGTGCCCGGGTCTAGCCGGGGCATAATAATGACTTGGCTGACGAGGCACATCCGGATAGCTCGAGTGGGGCCGAGAGAGACGATATAGCTCGGCTGAGGACGAGGGACGATATAGCTCGGCTGAGGCCGAGGGACGATATAACTCGGCTGAGGCCGAGAGATGTGATGAGATAATATAGCTCGGCTGAGGCCGAGAGACGATATAGCTCGGCTGAGGCCGAGAGACGATATAGCTCAGCGAAGGCTGAGAAGGTATTGTTCAGCACATGGGAGTCAGGGTTGATCCTAGCCCCTTGCACGATTGTTTATGCAACGGTGATTTTACCCCTCAACATATGCCCCCCACTCCCTAGTTCAAAGCGTAGGTTCGGGCGTAGGGAGTATAACTCCGGGTGACATGATCTGAGTGGGTTTGGATTTGACAGCATGTGTAATGGCGCTCTAATTAGCGCCGCATGGCCATCTTGCCTTCACGGAATGGAACCGTCGCTTCCTAGGGGCAACGGTTAGGGAAGCGCCACATAGCAAATCCTGGTTTTCATGGCGCCTGCAGCGGCGGTTCCGAGCGTCTTGATCAAGATGCCTTATCTTCTTTTTGAGATGGTTTCCTTCAGGAAGAAGTAAAGTCGAAACAGCGCCATTCCTATTCACCGCGCCCTTTCATCCCCCCTGAGAATCTTATTCTTCTGCTTTCTTTGCGACGTTGTTCGGTGCTTCTTGCGACCAACAACATGGCGAGTCCCAGCATCATGATTTCAGAGATTACTCCCGAAGATATAGGGAAAATATGCCAGAGGTATGGCATTCCCTCGAACATCGTCCTATGGTTGCCGGAGCCCGAGCACAGGGTCTCGCAAGAGCTGGAGGGCGGGATATTTCTTTACGAAGATAGTTTGAAGGCAGGCCTCCGGTTTCCTCTCCATCCCTTAGTAAAAGAGATCATGAGATTCTACTGTTGGGGAACGCGGAATACCCCCAAGATCACGGCTATAGCGTATATGAGTAATACAAAAAAAAAAACTTTTACCGTTCTAATCTATGAGTACAAGATCATACCTTCAGATTTGAACTTTCGATCACTTTGATTTGATTGCTCGACCTCAACCTTTAGCCTTCCGCCGTATTCCCGAGAATACCTTCTTTCTCTCACAAGATGGTGGGATCTCTTGGCCATCCTAGGGTTTCTTATTTTTCTTTCTCCAAAAAAAAAATGTTCTCCCTAGCAACCAACTGAGAGGGTATTTATAGGGCTACAACAGGACCAATAGGCAAATATGAAAAGGACTTCCTACGTAATTAAATCTCCCAATCCTACCTGGGTTAGGATTTAATTACGTAAATTACAATTCATTCCACTAAAGAATTATAATTGTACTCCTAATCATATTCAAATTTATATTTTCAAGCCTTTAATATTAAATACTTATTATCTCCCCACGTTAAGATTACAGATATCCACCAATTAAATTTAATTACTGATAATATAATTTAATTGGCTTTTATTATCCTTGAGACCTATCTACTTAACTTATTTGATGTATCGGATTCAAAATCCACTTGCAAGATTTGATACAATCAAAACTTATAAGCTTCCTTAAGGGGATATCATCAATCCAATTTATCAGGACGTGGTTTCCTTCAACTATTAGTATTCATCATATATATAATGTTATTGCCCAACCCACTAAGTTTATTGACTTATATAGAATCTCACTCTATGTGTAATCAAAGAAGTAATCGCTACATACACGTGTCTAGAAATAGAATTCGGATTAAGAGCATAAGTAATCATAATATTCATGAGGTTTAATTATTTTATTAAGTTAGTATAAAATAATTAACTCAACTGGGTCATGTTCAATACACACAAAGTGTACTAGCACAAATAGTTAGAATAAACCATTCCCCGTAGTCAAGACAGACCTACTAAAAATTTGTGCTATAGTTCTACTGATGGTGTGTCCAATTCCATCTAAAACTGTGAACAATAAACTTGTATTCCAAAAGAACCGATGATCTAGTCTTCTGTGTGTAAGCCGTACTCTACACACTAGATCAAATACTCTTTGTAAATACTAGACACATGCACATATATAGTAAATGGCATACATTCCTCAAAATAAATTATCATTAAAATATAAAGACATAACATAAAGCAAATCTTTTAGTCTATATCTCTATCAATCTCCTACTTAGACTCAAAGCAATGCTTGTACACATCTAACTCCCATGCCCTCTACATGTCTATCAAAGACTTTCGAAGTTAAACTCTTTGTAAAAGGGCCTGCCAGGTTGTCCTCATATGTAACCTTGGTCACCAGCACGTCACCTCTTAACACGATGTCATGTATCAGGTGATACTTACGCTCAATGTGTTTAGTTTTCTTATGGGTCCTGGGTTCCTTCGAATTAGCAACTGCCCCACTATTATCACAATAAAGTGTAATAGGTAATTGCACTGAAGGTATCACACTAAGATCCAAAATAAAGTTTCTAAGCCAAACAGCCTCTTTTGCAGCCTCAGATGCAGCCACATACTCAGCTTCCATGGTAGAGTCAGCAACACAAGTTTACTTCACACTCCTCCAACTAATGGCTCCACCACCCAAAGTGAACACATATCCCGAGGTTGATTTACTATATTCATTATCTGATTGGAAGTCCGAATCTGTATATCCTATAGGCAAAAGACTATCTGCTTGGTAAACTAACATATAATCTTTAGTCCTTTTCAGGTACTTAATTATATGTTTTACTGCAGTCCAATGTTCTCGCCTAGGGTTAGACTGAAATCTGCTAACCATGCCTATGGTAAAGCAGATATCAGGTCTAGTACATAGCATAGCATACATTAGGCTTCCTACTGCAGAAGCATAAGGAACTGACTTCATACTTTCTATCTCTTCAGGTGTCTTAGGACACTGATCCTTAGATAGAAAAATTTCATGCCTGAAAGGAAGAAATCCTTTCTTGGAATTATGCATACCAAATCGGGTGAGAATTTTATCGATATAAGTGGCTTGAGATAAGTATATCATCCTTTTCTTGCGATCTTGCAAAATCTTGATCCCTAGGATGTGACTTGCTTCTACCAAGTCCTTCATATCAAATTGTCCAGATAACCATACCTTGACCAAAGATAACACTCCCATATCGTTTCCAATAAGTGAAAAGGTTTCCTCATAGTCGATCTCATCTTTCTGAGTAAAATCTTTTGCAACTAGCCTAGCCTTGAAGGTTTCCACCTTCCCGTCTGCTCCTCTCTTCTTCTTATAGATTCACTTGCATCTGATGTGTTTTACTCCTTTGGGTGGTTCTACAAGATCCCAGACCTGATTAAAGTGCATAGACTCTATCTCTAATTTCATAGCATTTTTCCAAAGAGTTGCATCTTTATCCTGTAATGCTTCATTGTAGCTACTGGGTTCAGTATCCAGTTCATCAGAGATTCTGTCATATGACTCTCCAAGGAACATATACCGTTCAGGTGGATTTACAACCCTCCCACTACGACGAGCACAACCTGATTGTATGTGCTTGTAGTAATACGATCTGACTCTGATCCTGTGCTCCATCAACCTGCACTGGTTCTAAAACTGGTGCATTAATGGTATCCTTTTGTACTAGTTCAGGGTCAGTTCGTGTTACTATACTTCTCCCACTACGAAGAGTTAATGGAAAGTTTGGGAACCCACTTTCTTGTGGTGTTTTTGCTTGTACCATTGGTATTAAAGGAGCCAGTCTAGTTTTATCACCTCTCAACTCTTCTAGAGCTTTTTACTTCTGGGTTTATGGTCTATAATATAGTCCTCCTCTAAGAATCAGGCATTGGTGCTAACAATGACCTTCTGATCCTTAGGACAATAAAATAAACCACCTTTTGTTCCTTTAGGATATCCAACAAAGAAGCATACATCTGTCCTTGATTCCAACTTATCTGGTTTGCCTTTTAGTACATGTGTTGGACAACCCCAAACCCAAACATGTCTCAGACTAGGCTTGCGCCCAGTCCATAGTTCTGTGGGTGTCTTAGGTACTGACTTAGATGGTACCAAGTTAATAATATATGCAGCTGTCTCTAATGCATATCCCCAAAACAAAATAGGTAAGTCTGAATAACTCATCATAGATCTAACCATATCCATAAGAGTCCTATTCCTTCTTTTAGCTACACCATTCTGCTGTGGTGTACCAGGTGCAGATAACTGGGATTCAATCCTAGCATCTAATAAGTAATCTGTGAACTCCCCTAAGAGGTACTCAGCACCACGATCGGATCGTAGTGTCTTGATGTTTTTACCATGACGGTTCTCTGTTTCTGCCTTAAAAATTTTAAATTTTTTAAAGCATTTAGACTTACGGCGCATCAGATAAATATACCCATATCTTGAGTAATCATCAATAAAAGTGATAAAGTACTCAAAACCACCTCTAGCCTGGATGTTCATTGGGCCACACAAATCAGAGTGAACCAATTCTAATATCTTCTTAGCTCTATTGCCTTTGGCCGAGAATGGCTGCTTGGTCATTTTTCCTTCTAAGCAAGATTCACAGACCGGTAGTGCCTCTACTTCCAATGAACCTAATGGTCCATCTTGAACCAGTCTAGAAATCCATCTTAGATTTATATGACCTAGGCGCAGGTACCAAAGATAGGTTTGATTCAATTCAGAAGGATATTTTCTCTTACATGATCTATTATAGTTATTCACTTCATTTAGTTGCACAGTAGGAGAAACATGATTAATAATATAAAGACCATCCACCAATGTACCAGAATAGATTAAATTTTTTAAAGCATTCAGACTTACGGCGCATCAGATAAATATACCCATATCTTGAGTAATCATCAATAAAAGCGACAAAGTACTCAAAACCACCTCTAGCCTGGATGTTCATTGGGCCACACAAATCAGAGTGAACCAATTCTAATATCTTCTTAGCTCTATTGCTTTTGGCTGAGAATGGCCGCTTGGTCATTTTTCCTTCTAAGCAAGATTCACATACCAGTAGTGCCTCTACTTCCAATGAACCTAATGGTCCATCTTGAACCAGTCAAGAAATCCGTCTTAGATTTATATGACCTAGGTGCAAGTGCCAAAGATAGGTTTGATTCATTTCAAAAGGATATTTTCTCTTACATGGTCTATTATAGTTATTCACTTTATTTAGTTGCACAGTAGGAGAAACATGATTAATAATATAAAGACCATCCACCAATATACCAGAACAGATAAAATGTTTATTTTTCTTAATAACAACAGAGTCATTAAAATAAACTGAATATCCATCATCAACTAACTTAGAAACTAAAATTAAATTCCTTCTAATTGAAGGTACAAAAAAAAGTCCTTTAATATTAAAATCCTATTTCTACTAAAAGAAAAGCTAAAATCTCCCACTGCTACTACTGACACTCTGTGCCATCTCCCAGAAATATATAAATCTCCCATCACTTAGCTGCTGGGTCTGCTAGAACCCCTACAAAGAATTGCAAACATGATTAGTGGCTCTCGTATCTACACACCGGCCACTGGTAGATAACACCACTAAACAAGTTTCAACTACAAGTGAATGAGATATACCTCTAGCCTATTTTTTGGCAAGCCAAACTTGACACTGCTGCTTCCAGTGACCTGGCTGCTTGTAGACGAAGCACTTTCCCTTCTTTTTTATTTCCCCATTGGGCTGTGGGGCCTGATGTTGTTTCTTTTTCTTAACCTTTTTCTTCTTCTTAGTATGAGACTTTGAAGAAGAACCTTTTTCAGTAACCGTAGCAACTGTAGGCTTCTTAATGAAACTCTCTGCTACCTGAAGTTCTTTAAGTAGCTCTGCCAGTGAAAAACTCATTTTGTTCATAGTATAATTTAGGCAGAACTGCTTAAAAGAAGCAGGTAGGGACTGGAGAATGATATCAACCTGGGTTTCCCCATCCATCTCTGCTCCAAAGATCTTCAGTTCATTTAGAAGACTAATCATCTTTAGAACATGATCCCTGACAGGAGTTCCTTCAGCCATATTAGTGTTCATCAGTTGTTTCATCGCAGTCTGCCTAGCCGCACAACTCTGATCCCCAAACATTTCTTTGAGGTTGAACATCATGTCATAGGCAGAGGGCATAGATTGATGCTGATGTTGCAGAACATTTGACATAGATGCCAATATGTAACACCGCGCCATCTCATCAGCCTTAATCCACTTACGGTAAGCTTGGAACTCCTCATCTGAAGCCCCTTCATCGGGTTCTACGGGATAGACCTGAGTGAGCACATACTTCTACCCTTCTGTAGTTAACACTATATCCAGGTTTCTTTTCCAATCAATGTAATTAGGACCAGTCAATTTGTTTTCTTTGAGTATCACAGCAAGTGGATTGAAAGAAGACATTTTAATCCTGAGAATCATTCATACATCAAATAAGATATAATGAGAAATATACTTTAAATTCAAAATTATAAGTAGGGCCCCTCAACCACTACAAAATAAAAAAATTTGCCAGCAGCCTAGTACATTTTGAATAGTATGCCTCGATGGGAGGACGTCTACTACTCATCATTTATCTAGACAGATAAAACCTATTAATTTTACTATCTAGGTAAAAGGTAACATACTAAGTAAAATTAATTAGCTGGCTAAATTTGGTCATATAAATATTTGTAGTGACTTCGATGGGGAGGATACTAATATTTATACCTAAGTGTATACCATCACTCAATCCTAGATCCATTGTCCCATGACGGATCCCTCAGATGGAGAGGTAATCCAACATTAACAATTACTAGGAATTATTCTTGGTGAGCTGGCAATCAATTTCATCTTATGGGGAGGAAAGCACTAATGACAACATGTGAAATTAACTACCTCACCAATAAACAAGTGATGGGACCATGGATTTTAATGTGATTAATTCCTTCTCCCACTTAGTTATTTAAACAATATTTGAGGGTTATAAAACTTGTGTTTGATTATCTTATAAATTCAAAATCCCATAGTAGTGGTCGATATATATATATGCAACAAATACAACTCTTAATTCCCTTAATTTAAAAAAATTTAAATTAAAATTGGGAATAAATTTTACTCTCTAGTTGCCCATGTTCACACTAGTCTTGGGATTTCGAATATATATCAAAACAAAAACAGCAAGTGATTATCCAATTAACCATGTTCTCCTAGTTATAGACATAAGAACAAAAGGATAAACAATCAAGTATGCAACAAAACCAATATAAACAAGATAAATAAGATCCTTATTATTATGGTCAAAATTCTCCAAGCAGATGAAGATTCTCATTGCACCATGATTGCTACTTTGCTCGACGATTTGCCGCTTCACATACGGGGGTCTGGAGGCTGGCCCCCAGCGGGGATCGATTCTTCATCGCCGAAGGGAATATTGGTTCCGGCTTTCTGCAAGGATGGGAAAATCCTGTTAGAGATGTGGAGGTGCATCCAGCCTTGTCCGAATAGGAGAGGGAGGACCTAGGAGCCCTTCTTGCTAGTCGAATGCTATCGGCCAGTATCTTACTATCGGAGGAAGCCCTTTTCGCTGCTAGGCTTAGCCCCATTGATCCGCAATGTAAGTCTCTTACTTTCTCCCCTTCATTGATTTTATTCAAGCGAGTATACCTCGATCTGATTGTTTGGTTACTGTGCTTGCAGCCAAGAAATCTATGCTGGGGGGTCGCATAAGGAAAGAGTTGGGTAAGCATCCGAGAGAGGTCAATAGGATCGAAAGACGTAAGCCTAAGAAGAAGGTTCATCTTTCTAGAGAGCACTTGCCAGAGACATCAGCCAGAAAAGAGGGCGTGGGAGTGCCAGCGGTGAGAGAGGGGTTCTCTCCATTGAGGGAAAAGCAATAGCCGCGGTGGAGGAGCAGAGATCAGAGGAGGACTCAGAAAGGGTTGCCGAGATTCCTCATTGTCTGGTGGTGGAGATAGTGGATAGCCCAGGGGAGGCTCCGTTGGAAGTTCAGGGTGAGCCTGCCATCGAAGAGTCTTCCTTGCATGGGTTAGAGGGTGATAACATTGGGCTACAGGCAATAGTTGTTCGGGAGGAGTCTTCTGCCGGAGAGCTTCCTCTTGACGGGGCTACAGGTGTTGGTGAATAAGTTGAGGCTTCGGTGGAGTCCATGGGGGAGGAGAAGGCGTCGGCGATTGAAGAGGGGCCTTTGGGTGAAGAAGGAGGATAGGACGATGACCCTCCAGCTGAAGTTTCCCCTATCGAAGCCTCGGGAAGATTGAGGCCGGGGCTGGCCGAGGTATCTGATGAATTGTAGGCTAGGCTTTTGCTGGAGGAGGCCACGAGATTGAAGGCTTCTGTTGGCCCAGATAGCAACCCAAGAGGTGGGGGGGGGTGAATTGGGTTCATAAAAATTTTACCCCCTTTTTAAATAGTTTGCTTGAGATTAATGAAGGCAAATGCAAAGTAACTAAAAAGTGCAGTGAATAGAATAGAGATAGAGATAGAGTCAATAGAACACGGCAAACACAAAAGATTTTATAGTGGTTCGGTGTATCCAACACCTACGTCCACTCCCAAGATTCACTTGGGTCCACACTATAATCACTCTAGATTACAGCTGAGTTGTTTTCCAAGCTCACAACTCAAACTTGTTGTTTTACCGGGTGCACAACGAACCCAGCTGGTTTTCAAAGGCTCACCAGCACAAAAACCCTAACACAAGCTTACCAAGCTTGTACTGAGGTAAGACTACCTTCACTAGTTCAATCCCCAGATTGAACTAGATACACACAAATGAAATATGTTTTTCAAATACAAAGCTCCTTAATGAGCAGATAATCAAATAATATAACAAGTTTAGAGAAGCCTGATTTGAAGATGGTTGGCTTTTGAGCTTTTCTTCTTTTCTTCTTTTCTTCTTCTCCTTGCTAGGTTGAATCAAGCCTCAGCTCCGATTCTTCACAGTTGAAGCAGTTGAGAAGAGTTGAAAAGAAAGAATCTGAACTTCTTTCTCCAAGTTGGGAAATCCACAAAAACTTGATTTGAATGCCTTGGATTCCTCTTGAACTTTTTGGAGTGGAGTGGATTTGAGCTAGAAGGTTTTCCTTTCAAGATTCAAGCTCTCAGATTTTTGAAATGGGATTTGTCTATCTCAGATTTTCGGATTGTTTCTTCTCTTTTTTTTCCTTCTCTATATTTTTTTTGAACAATAGACTCCCCATTTTATAGATTTCTTTTACACCCTTTTTGGAATAAAACTATCCGTTGGAGTGTACCTTCTATCAAAATATATCCGTTAGAAATGAGTAAAAATAGAAAAGTTACCGTTAGAGCTGATCTGGCAACTTCGTTTTTCGTTCCAGGTGGGTTGGAGTCGACTCTAACTTTTCTGGAGTCGGCTCTAGCTCGAGGCGATTTAAAATGTTATTTCCGGAGTCGTCTCTGGCTTTTCTGGGGTCGACAAGATGCTTTTCCGGAGTCGACTCTAACTTACCCGGAGTCGACTCTAGGTTGGAGCCAGAAAAATCGACTTTCTGCTCCGTCTGTGAGAGTCGACTCTCACAGTCTCGGAGTCGACTCTAATGGCCGTGCCAGTTCCGGAGTCGGCTCTGTGATTCTCGGAGTCGACTCTAATGTCTGCAATTCTTACCTAGACATTAGACTCGATCCAGAACACATTGTAACACTTGATTTTGATCTTTCATAGTCTTATAGGCTGAAACACTAAATCAAAATCATTAGAGCCTTCAAAAATTATACTCACATAGTTTTGTTAATCATCAAAATCATCAATTGGGTCAACAATCTCCCCCTTTTTGATGATAACAAAAACTTTGAGTATATGCATTCAAACATTCAATCAAATTAATGATTATAGTCATTTTAACTTTAAACCATTGAAATTAAGGTTTTGATGCCAATGTTCAATGTAAACTTTTAAAATTGTACAATCCATTAATATTGAATTATTAAACTTAATGTGCATAAGATTGTAAATGAGCTTTTTGTTAAGCTCCCCCTGCATTGAGTAGCTCCTCTTATATATAAACATCAGATTGTAACAGATTAATCATTTCAATTCATTTTGCATAAACAATTAATTCTCCCTTCTCCCCCTTTCTTTCTTTCTTTATGCATATATAATCTTTTCTTTCTTTGCATATACACAACTATCTCTCCCCCTTTTTTGTTATAAGCAATAAGGAGAGTAAAAAAAAATTCATAAACTCAATAAGGCATAGGAATCCAATCAATCAAAATTTGAAAAAGTGAAATTGTATTTCATATGCAAGAACCATTACATCAGTTGATTCATTTACATCTCAAAATGAAATACATTGGATAATCAAAAACTTCCTAAGTACAAGCTATTAAACTCTAAAACAAGATCAAATATGCTTGAATACAATTTTCTTTAGATGACCTATTATCTCCATTACATCATCTTTTTGTGACTTCTTAAAATTTTCAAGACAGGCTTCAATTTGAGAGACTGCAAGGTCAATGTCCTTCTTCAATTGACCCGTTGCATGAACATATGATCCTGATCCATCGGCAATACCTTCCATCCTTTCGAAGATCTTGTGAAGCTCAGCTCCAAAGGATTCCACAGAACTGCCTAAGGTAGAAGGATAGCATGTCCAGTCTCGAATTTAATTCTTCTTTTAACTGATTAAAGTCTTCTTTCAATTGATTAATTTCATTTGATCTGTGACTATCATACTCAGCAAGTAAGCTTCTTAACTGATCAAGTTGTTCATTTGAAAATCCTCCAGAATTTGTTATAGGCTGATGTGGAGGTGATGGAATAGAACTTGGTCCGGCCTCCGAAGGTCCAGCAGACGAAGGTCCCGCAAAAGATGAATCAGGGACTGATGGTCCCGCAGTAGATGGTCCCGGGATTTCTTCTAGTCTGGTTCCCTCTGCACCATCCCTATCTGTTCTTTCCTCTCTCCTCATCCAAACACCATTAACTTTCTTAAATCCCATTCTGTGAATAGTAGAAATGCTGTAATAATCAGTGTGTCTCAGTTTTCTTAAAGGTTCGTTTTCCATTATGAGTACACCCTGGCTTCTAAAAACTAATGTCAGAATCATTCCGTAGGGTAGAGTTGATCTTTTCTTAGTGGCTGCCTCTGCCATGTATCCTATCATCATGCCAGCTAAATTGACTGGCCTTCCAGTTATAATGCAGTCCATCATCAGAACGTCTCGCTCCGAGACATACTCAAATCTCCCTATTTTCGGAAAGAAGATTCTACCACAAATATTATGCAATAATCTGAGTTCTAGGTTTAACTGATTTGCAAAGATCTCTTCGAACTCAGTCACATCTCTTCCTAGCATCCTTGATAGTGCACCACTTCTGTCATTAAGTTGACATTCCAATAAACCAACAGTGGGCATTTCTAAAAGGGTTCCAAGAATTTCAGTTGTTACCATAACCCTAGTTCCTCTTACTGTGCTAATCAATCCTCCTTCTCCTCTGCTTAATCCATTATAAAATTCTCTTACCAATGCTGGATATGTGGGTAATTCTAGTGAGCACACTTTCTCCCATCCCATATCCTTTAAATTTCGTCCAATAGAGAAACCCTCCGATTCAAATAAATCAAAATTAACTTTCCTCCCAGTGGTAATGGTCTTACCAGCTAATTGATCAACCTTAGGAGATGAGGGTGAAGGTGGAGAATCCTCTTGAGTGGCCGAAGAGGAAGAAGGCGATGGTTGCCTTCGAATCGTGCGTCTTCTCGTTGGAACGGATGCTCCAGCGATGAATCCGCGCCTCTTTGGTGCCATTGAGAAGATTGGAAGCTTAATCAAGGGTTTTGAGTGGATTTGGGGAAGTTGGAAAAATTTTGGAGCTCTTAGGAATGATTTAGGAGACGATTGGAATGAATGGGGGTCGACTCCGCCTTTTTATTTTTGACCTAACTCGACTTAGAGTCGACTCCCGAAAACTGGGTGTCGGCTCCGAGCCAGAAAGTCTGTCAGCGCTCGTATTAGAGTCGGCTCCACAAAAGCCAGAGTCGGCTCTAATCACTTAGACAGAAAATCAAAAACTCAGGTGTCGACTCCGCAAACTGTCAGAGTCGACTCTAACAGTTTCAGAGATAAAAAATTGAGTTTCAACGATTTGAAACTATTCAAATTAATCATCAAATTATAGATTTAAGTTCTTTAGCAATTGGGGAAACAGTGAATCAAGATCTAGATAGATTTCCTTATTGAAATATCAAGATTTTTCAAGAAAATGATGAAATCTAGATAGATGTCCTTAAGAGTTTCAGAAAACTATTCCAAAGGATCACAAACTCCTAATTCTCCTCTAAGATAACAAAATCTTTCTTCACTTAAGGGTTTTGTTAATATATCTGCAAGTTGTTCTTCAGTATTCACATAATCAAGACAAATTTCATTATTGGCTACATGTTCTCTTATAAAGTGATATCGTATTTCAATGTGCTTTGTTCTTGAATGTTGAATTGGATTTTTAGTAAGATTTATTGCACTTGTATTATCACATCTTATGGGTGTCTTATCAAGTGTGATACCATAGTCTTCAAGTTGTCTCTTAATCCATAGGATTTGAGCACAGCAACTTCCAGCTGCAACATATTCTGCTTCCGCAGTAGATAATGCAACCGAATTTTGCTTTTTGCTAAACCATGAGATTAAGTTACTTCCTAAAAATTGGCATGCACCACTTGTGCTTTTTCTATCTAACTTGCATCCGGCATAATCAGAATCTGAGTATGCAATTAGATTTAATGTGGAATCTCTAGAATACCATAAACCTACATTTTTTGTTCCACTTAAGTATCTTAGTATTCTTTTAACAGCTATTAAGTGTGATTCTTTAGGTTCTGATTGAAATCTAGCACATAGACATACAGAAAACATAATATCTGGTCTACTTGCTGTTAAATAAAGAAGGGATCCGATTATACCTCGATAATACTTCTGATCAACCTTTTTACCTTCTTCATCTTTGTCCAGCTTGCATGAAGGACTCATTGGTGTTCCGAGGGGTTTAATTGATTCCATACCAAATTTCTTTAAATTTCTCTTGTGTACTTTGTTTGGTTGATAAAGATACCCTCTTTGCTTTGTTTGATTGGAGTCCAAGGAAGAAGTTGAGTTCTCCCATCATGCTCATCTCAAATTCTCCCTGCATTAACTTAGCAAATTCTTGACATAGAGAATCGTTAGTAGCACCAAAAACAATGTCATCAACATATATTTGTACTACAAGTAAATCTTTACTTTTTCTTTTCAAAAATAGTGTTTTATCAACATTTCCTCTTGTGAATTCATTTTCAATTAAGAATTTACTTAACCTATCATACCAAGCTCTAGGTGCTTGTTTCAAACCATATAATGCTTTGTGTAATTTAAAAACGTGATTTGTTAAATTCATGATCTATAAAACCAGGTGGTTGTTCTACATATACTTCTTCATTTATAAATCCATTTAAAAATGCGCTTTTAACATCCATTTGAAATAAATTAATGTTCATGTGACATGCAAATGCTAGTAATAGCCTAATAGCTTCTAATCTAGCTACAGGTGCAAAAGTTTCATCAAAATCAATGCCTTCTTCTTGATTATATCCTTTTGCAACTAATCTAGCTTTGTTTCTAATTACAATGCCATTTTCATCAAGTTTATTTCTAAAAACCCATTTTGATCCTATTACTGAATGATTTTTAGGTCTTTCAACTAAAGTCCATACATTATTTCTTGTAAATTGATTTAATTCTTCTTGCATTGCTAACATCCAATTGTTATCTTTTTCAGCATCTTCTATAGTTTTAGGTTCAATTTGTGAAACAAATGCAAGATGATTACTGATATTTCTCATATATGATCTAGTTCTTATACCTTGAGATGGATCACCTATAATCAATTCCTGGGATGACTATGGGCATATCTCCAGTCTCTCGGAAGATCTATATCATTATGATCAATATTGATATCATCGTCCTTATGTGAGTCATCATCTTTAGCCTCTTGTTCATGATCAGAAGATACTTCAATATTAAGTTTTTCAAGATCTTTTTCAATTATGTTTGTATCTTCCTCATCATCAATCTTTTCATAAAGTTTTAATAACTTTACTAGAAAAATTCCTTCATCAGATTTAGCATCAAATTTTCCTAAGTTGTTTTTACCATTATTATGAATGAAACATTTACATCCAAATGCATGAAAGTATTTTATATTTGGTTTTCTTTCATTCCATAATTCATAAGGTGTTTTCTTTAATATTGGTCTTATTAAAGCTCTGTTTAAGATGTAACATGCTGTGTTAATAGCTTCCGCCCAAAAATACTTTGGTAGGTTACTTTCGCATAGCATGGTACGGGCCATGTCTTCTAGAGTCCTATTTTTTCTTTCAACTACACCATTTTGTTGTGGAGTCCTAGGGGCTGAAAAATTATGATTAATTCCATTTTCAGTGCAGAAATTTTCAAATAAGTGATTTTCAAATTCTGTTCCATGATCACTTCTTAGAGATACTATAGTAGTGTTTTTCTCATTTGTGACTTTCTTGAAGAATTTCAGGAATATCGAGAAAGTCTCATCTTTGTGAGCTAAAAACATTACCCAAGTATATCTAGAATAATCATCTACAATCACTAGACCATATTTCTTTCCTCCTAGACTTGTGGTTCTAGTTGGTCCGAAAAGATCCATGTGAAGTAGCTCTAAAGCCCTAGAAGTTGAAACAATGTTTTTAGATTTAAAAGAACTTCTAGTTTGTTTTCCAAATTGACATGCATCACATATTTTGTTGTTTTCAAAATCTAGCTTTAGGTAAACCTTTAACTAAATCCATTTTAATTAGTTTTGAAATAAGGTGTGTGCTTGCATGACCTAATCTACGATGCCATAACCATCCAATATCATTTATGTTAGCATTGTCAGCAATTAGGCAATGACTACTTTTAGATAATTTATCTAAGTCAACTAAGTACACATTGCCATATCTATAACCAGTAAAAACAATGCTATCATTAATGGAATTAGATACTATGCAAATAGAAGATTTAAATGAAACATTAAAGTTCTTATCACATAGTTGGCTTATACTAATTAAATTGTGCTTTAAACCATTAACATAAAGTACATTATCAATAACTATAGATGGAGTTATGCGAACTTTACCAAGGCCCATAATTTGACCTTTACCGTTATCGCCAAACGTCACAACTCCACCTTTCTTTTCTTCCAGGGTGATGAATTCATCTTTGTCACCCGTCATATGTCTTGAGCAGCCACTATCAAGGTACCACTTTTTCTTTGATCTTTTGGCTACAAGACATTCCTGCAATATAATTTAAACTTTATGTTTAGGTACCCAAGCTTTCTTGGGTCCTTCATGGTTAGCAGCAACAAAATTGTTCCTTTTGGAACCCATATTTTCTTTGCTTTAATATTTAACTTGTTGTTATTATTTAACATTTTGCATTCAAATGATTTATGACCCTTTTCATTACATTTGAAACAAGTTATATTACTTTGGTTGGCTTTTATAAAGATATTCTTTAAAGATTTTTGTTTCCTTAATGTGTTATACCCTAAACCTGCTTTGTCAAAAACAGCTTTTTGACTATCTAAAATCATATTTAGTTTTATTGAGCTTAGAGTAAATTTTTCAACAATGTCTTTATACTTTTTAACATCTTTCTTTAATAAATCATTGTCTTTAGAGATTGATTCTTTTTCTAAAGCTAAGGTTTCTAATTGAACTTTTAAATCTTTTGTTGAGTTTTTAGTTTCAGATTTCAATGAATCTATTTCTTGATTAATATTTTCTTTTTCTTTCCTAAGTTCTTCTTTTCATTAGTTAAGTTCTTAACTTCTAAAGCTAATTCATTTTTACTTTTAGCTAAGCTAATATTATCATTTTTCAAAACTTATATTTCTTTTTCAAAGATTTAAAATCAATCATCAATTCATTAAAAGCTTCAAACATTTCATCAAATGTAAATTCATCATCGGGGGTTTCGGTGCTTACCTCTTCGTTGTCGTCCGCCATGAAGCATATGTTTGCGACTTCCTTTTGCTCTTCTTCTTCGGAAGAAGATTCCTCGCTATCACTCCAAGTCGCCATATAAGCCTTCTTCTTCTTTTTATAGGCTTTCTTCAATCTAGGACATTCATTTCTAAAGTGCCCCGGTTTATTACATTCATAGCATGTCAAGGGGTCTTTCTCTTTTTCTTTGTCCTTGTCCTTAATCTTATCCTTTTCTCCTTCCCACTTAACTCCAAATTTTTTCTTGTGGAAGGGTTTCTTTTTCTTCATAAATCTCTTAAATTTCTTTGCTAAGAGAGCAGTCTCATCATCATCATCATCATCATCATTGCTGCTGCTCTCTTCATCTTTTGCAGCTTTGAGGGCAATCATTTTCTTTTTCTTTGAATCCTCCTCAACATGCTGCCTCATAGTCAGCTCATGGGTCATTAGGGATCCTAGAAGCTCCTCTAAGGGTAAAGTATTGAGGTCCTTAGCTTCTTGGATTGCAGTCATCTTTGCTTCCCATGATCTTGGTAGAGACCTAAGAATTTTCCGAACAAGTTCAGAGTTAGTATATGTCTTACCAAGACTTTTCAAACCATTTATAATGTCAGTGAATCTAGTGTACATGCATGTAATGGTTTCAGATTGTTCCATATTAAATAACTCATATTTGTGAACAAGAATATTTATTTTGGATTCTTTCACTTGATTGGTACCCTCATGGGTAACCTCTAATCTATCCCAAATCTCCTTTGCGGAATTACAAGTGGAGATTCTATTGAATTCATTAGCGTCTAATGAGCAATATAGTACATTCATGGCTTTAGCGTTAAGTTGTGCCATTTTCCTATCATTATCATTCCAGTCCCTTTCGGGCTTAGGAACAATAGTGCCATCAATAACGTGTGTGGGTGTACTAGGTCCATTAATTATAACACCCCAAAGCTCATAATCAGAAGCTTGAATGAATATCCTCATTCTAGCTTTCCAATAAGAATAGTTTGAGCCATTAAAAAGTGGAGGTCTATTCGTAGAATGACCTTCAGCAAAAGAACCAACTTGTGTTGCCATTTGGAACTTTAGCTCTTGATCGTGTGATCAAAATCTAATGAGCACTAGCTCTGATACCAATTGTTGGCCCAGATAGCAACCCAAGAGGGGGGGGGGGGTGAATTGGGTTCTTAAAAATTTTACCCCTTTTTAAATAGTTTGCTTGAGATTAATGAAGGCAAATGCAAAGTAACTAAAAAGTGCAGTGAATAGAATAGAGATAGAGATAGAGTCAATAGAACACGGCAAACACAAAAGATTTTATAGTGGTTCGGTGTATCCAACACCTACGTCCACTCCCAAGATTCACTTGGGTCCACACTATAATCACTCTAGATTACAGCTGAGTTGTTTTCCAAGCTCACAACTCAAACTTGTTGTTTTACCGGGTGCACAACGAACCCAGCTGGTTTTTCAAAGGCTCACCAGCACAAAAACCCTAACACAAGCTTTACCAAGCTTGTACTGAGGTAAGACTACCTCCACTAGTTCAATCCCCAGATTGAACTAGATACACAAAATGAAATATGTTTTTCAAATACAAAGCTCCTTAATGAGCAGATAATCAAATAATATAGCAAGTTTAGAGAAGCCTGATTTGAAGATGGTTGGCTTTTGAGCTTTTCTTCTTTTCTTCTTTTCTTCTTCTCCTTGCTAGGTTGAATCAAGCCTCAGCTCCGATTCTTCACAGTTGAAGCAGTTGAGAAGAGTTGAAAAGCAAGAATCTGAACTTCTTTCTCCAAGTTGGGAAATCCACAAAAACTTGATTTGAATGCCTTGGATTCCTCTTGAACCTTTTTGGAGTGGAGTGGATTTGAGCTAGAAGGTTTTCCTTTCAAGATTCAAGCTCTCAGATTTTTGAAATGGGATTTGTCTATCTCAGATTTTCGGATTGTTTCTTCTCTTTTTTTCCTTCTCTATATTTTTTTTGAACAATAGACTCCCCATTTTATAGATTTCTTTTACACCCTTTTTGGAATAAAACTATCCGTTGGAGTGTACCTTCTATCAAAATATATCCGTTAGAAATGAGTAAAAATAGAAAAGTTACCGTTAGAGCTGATCTGGCAACTTTGTTTTTCGTTCCAGGTGGGTTGGAGTCGACTCTAACTTTTTGGAGTCGGCTCTAGCTCGAGGCGATTTAAAATGTTATTTTCGGAGTCGTCTCTGGCTTTTCTGGGGTCGACAAGATGCTTTTCCGGAGTCGACTCTAACTTACCCGGAGTCGACTCTAGGTTGGAGCCAGAAAAATTGACTTTCTGCTCCGTCTGTGAGAGTCGACTCTCACAGTCTCGAAGTCGACTCTAATGGCCGTGCCAGTTCCGGAGTCGGCTCTGTGATTCTCGGAGTCGACTCTAATGTCTGCAATTCTTACCTAGACATTAGACTCGATCCAGAACACATTGTAACACTTGATTTTGATCTTTCAATAGTCTTATAGGCTGAAACACTAAATCAAAATCATTAGAGCCTTCAAAAATTATACTCACATAGTTTTGTTAATCATCAAAATCATCAATTGGGTCAACAGCTTCTCAGTCTGAGATTGCTCGGGTGGCTCCTCGGATGGGCTGCCTGGTGGTCCGGGCTTGGCTATCGAGAAGGTATTTTCTGCTTTGATGAAGTCGGCATTGTATCCAAGCGTTGGTCCCTCGATGAATGAGTTCGCGGACCTGGATCTTATCGATGCCGCTTTTGGTTAGCGGAACATGGCGAACGATGTTCATCTTCTCCCTGATATCGACAATCCCACCCTCATGGGGTTAGCTAGGTCTTACACCTCCTGAGTGAGTTACTATTCTGGAGTACTGGGTGTTTTCTGGTGACTTTGATCGCGCTTTCTTATTTGAGTTTTGTTTTGCAGAGTGCTCTGATCAATAGGGCTCTGTGCTGGCGTTTGAGCCTGGCAACAGGGGCCAGCGTTCAAGCTAAGAGAGTCAGTGCCGAGCTCCATCTGCGAGCAGAGGTGTCTGACAAATTTGAGTGACTCCTGGACACCGCTAACAAGAACTTGTCGGTGGTGAGGGGGTTGCATCGGGCCGCCCTCGACGATGTATCCACATTAAAGCTTGAAGTTGAGGAGCTACATGGGCTCAGGGCGAGGTATGACGAGGTATGCTCGAAATTGTCACAGGCCAGATCCAAGCATGCTGAGGAAATGGAAACTGCTAAGAAGCAGTTTGATGAAAGTCTAGACAGGCTGAGGAGAGAAGCTGCTGAGGAGAGGAGTCGCATGAATAGAATGCTTGGCGAGTCAGAAGAGAAGATCCGGAAACTGCAGCATTGCATTATCGCTAAGGACGATAGGATCAAGTGGGATCAGGAGAGGATGTCCAAACTCGACAATGAGCTCTCCTAGTCCAGGGAAGAAGTTAACAGTAGGCAATCGAGGATTAACGACCTCAAGGACCGGATAGAGCAGGTTAAAGCCAACAAGCTAAGGGCCTTCGGTAAGATCAAAAATTGACCGGGAGATTATCTCGGCGAGAGGAGGAGGTATAGCCTAGTCTTTTTAATTTTCTCCATCGGCTCACTGTTGCATTGACTAACTCCATGTTGGCAGATGGAGAAGGCGAGGCTCGAGGATCGAGGTCAATTAGAAAGCCTACAAGAAGAACTAGTGTCGAGCCATCGGAGGAGTTCGAAGCTCGAAAGCCATGTTACTGAGGCTGAAGAGCGAGTCACCTCGCTTCGGGGTCAAGTCGCTGAGGTTGAGAGGCATCTCGCCATACTTCGGGGTGAACAAGATGCAACCTGTGCCGAGGCTTTCCAGCTCGGCGAGGAGGAGACCCGAACTAAAATATCCTGGGAGCATCCGGAGTGGGACCTCTCTTTTTTCGATGTCAAACCCTCCAAGGACTACACCCCAGGGGCTAAAGAAACCGAATACAAAGATGTCTCAGACATCGATCTAGATGCTATCTTGGGTTCAAGTGAGGCTGCAGCTTCCGAGGGACACTTTCAAGCCTGCCGCCGAAGGAATGATGACTTTAGAAGTGGGCAAAATGAGCTGAGCCTCTCTGGGTGTTGTTGAGGACACTACTGGAACTGATCCAGCTACTGAACCTTGAGGACCATTTGTGTGCTTTTGTTTTTAGACATGTAATTTGGTTAAAATTTTCAATGGATAGGTCTTTTGTCTCCATCCGCTTAATTGCCTCTTTTGGCTGATCTTTTATCCCAAGTTTTCTTCTGGCTGCGAACGAATTATGACTCATTCGCTATCTTGGGCTGGTTTGGCCCGGACTAAGCAAATATCTCGGTCGAGGCCGAGGTATAAAATGGTTCGATAGTGGTGTAGGATGGCTCGACCTGACATGGCCAAAATTACCATAATATCCTGGTCAAGTTCGTGGTCGAGTAATTCGGCCTGTCCAAGACAAGGAAGCGGGTGCACTTTTGGAGGGAGTTTGGCCCTGGAAAAAGGGGGGCACATCCTGAGCGTTGTGGCATTGTTAATAAATCCCTTCAGAGAGGTGGCGGGACTCTTCGCTTCCCGTGGGTGCTGATTGAGATGACGCGTGGCGGATTTCTAGAATTGGAATCAATGGCCTAGGCGATCGGAATGCTCGCCAGAAGCAGTTTACATACTGGTGGGGGTATGCCATTGTTAAACATCTTCTCTACCGATCTTCTGTTGGCCTATCCAAGCTTGCTATAGCAGGATGGCTTCCGGAGGTGAAGGGAGGTCTACTGGAACCCCAAGTAGTGGCATTGGTGGCAGTGGCGGGCTCCACTAGGGCCGTACCATGATAACTATTGACGGGGAGGTCTTGGCCTCACTGCTCGTAGAATGCGAGCAAATCCGAAGGACGACCAAGCGATATCTGGCCATTTCCACCAGGGAGATTGAGCTCCTCCGTGAAGCCAACAGCCGGCTGGAGAGGCAGGTGGCGTCCCTTCAGCAACAGGTGGGTGTGCCAGCTCTGCGGCGGGGGGAGAGCTCAATGGCATCCAGAGGGAGTGATAAGCCCATGTGAGGGCTAATGTATCTTTCTCTTTGTTTTCCCCTTTTATGAAAGAAGAATTTCTGCAATTTCCACGTTTGCTGTCTTCTTTGAAATGCTTGTTTTCATCGCGTGGGTCTTATAAACGAAACACCCTCTTGGGGGAATCCTTGGCGATCTCGGCAAGACTCGAGATATAGTGTTCATACTTTGGCGAGGCAAAGGGAGCTTCATAAGTTCAGCCAGGGTGCAATGTACCGCACGGTTTGGCTGAAGTATAAGGAGTGCTTCGTTATCGCTGAGGCATCGGCAGCTATCTCAGTCCAGATCGAAGTGAAAGATAACGTTCAATCATGCTGTACTAAAGAGATACTTCGGTTTATTCCGATGTATAGAGGCAGTTTTGGCCTTAAGCGGGAGCATAGGGCAATGTCTTAGTTTATGCCAAGACATAACAGGCAGTTGGGCCAGAGCGGGGGATATCGAGGCGCCTTTGTTGAAGAGTACTTGGCTTCTGCACCTTTTTATTACTCTGCCAGCATCTTGTCTTTTCCAAGGCAAGCTGACCTTCTTTTTGTCGAAATGGATAATACAACCCTTTAACCTGCAAAAGGTTGCCTCGATATTTTCCAGAGTCATTTATCCCGTCGATCTTTTCCAAGGTACGACATAAATGCTGACTTGCCATTGGAGGGCATCATTTTTGCTGGGCGATTTCCTAGGCCTGCCCGTATCTCAAGGATCAGCGGGTGATCCCCTGCATTTAAGGCTCTCAATTTGAGATCAGGGGAAAATCTTTTGGCGTGCATCATAGCTCGGCGACGCGTTTGGCGTGCATTGAAGAGCACTCTTTTCATCTTCGGAGGCCACGTGACCGTGTGGGTAGGGCGTTTTAAATTTTGGGGCTTTTTACTTTAATAACTGCTCCCAGTCCGTTTGCCTATAAAACGGGAGGAGAGGGCCGTTTTAGGCCATCTTCCAAGGTTTTCCTCTTTGTGAGTTGTGAGAGTTTTCGTGATGCCTGTGTCCCTTGGGCTGAGAGTGGGGGGACTGAGTTTTCCTTTTTTAAGTCGTCTTCCCTCGGATAGCTCGGGTGATGAAGGAGTCGCTGAAGAGCAACTCATCCTCCAGAGAGGAGTTTCGGAGATCATATGGAGAGTGCACAGGAGGTCCGCAGAGATCACATGGAGAGCGCACATACATGCTTCCTGTGTATCCTTTGTGGTTTGCTACGGGGGTTGCAGGGTAGGAAGTGCACATGTACCCCCGTAGCATGCACAGAATTTTCATTCTCCCTCTGGCTGGATGCTTAGCCCCTCCATGTGGGGAATCTTTCGCCATGTGAAGAGGGAGTTGAGAGCAGTGCGGGGCTGATGGTCCCCTCTCTCTCTCAATCGGGCGGCGACCTGCAGCCCAGCATTCCACCCAGAGGGAAGCTTCCTCGGCCTCGGTATCCACTGGTCTGTTTCTTTTTGGATCTCTTAATTCATCTAGATGACCCGTGGGAGGCCGGCCCTATTATCTATCAGGGTGAGCTAATTGGTTTGTCTGATTTCTTGGGTCAGACATCATTGTCAATCGAAATTGACTAAAGTAGTTCGGCCGAGCTATTTACTCGTCTTTTATTTTCTGTGCTTTGATGCACTTGTAACTCCTCTTAGGAGGTTGCAACTTTTCATTTGATGAGGAAATAAAGAAAGTTTCATTCTTTCTTCTTTTAGCATCACTTCTTTTGTGCTGAGAGTTGTTACTCCCATATTACGCTGGTGTGTCATAGCATACTTTGGCAGCATTATTGCTACTTTGTTCTTGCTAAGATCAATGTCCAGTCCTTAGCGGAGAAAGCATATATCCATGCTTGAGTCAAAGAGAGGCCTGGGCGGTCCTGTGGACTCATGAGGTAAGCATGATCTTGTTTGCAGAACGAAGCATGTGTTTTTACGGGGAAAGATAGCTCGTGGCATGTCTTTGCTGTCGAATAGTAGGAGGTCGTTTGCCTCTGATGAGGTATTATGAGTGTTTTCGTTATCTTAGAACATCTGAGGAATCACTCGATTTGATCGAGGTTTTAGGCCATGTTCCACTTGGCGCGGCCAAGGTAATAGATGCACTTCGGCTCTTGCCGTAGCTTCCGCGTTGTTCATCCCGGTCGGGGCTTGTATGCTGCCCGAACCTTGGACAAAGTTTCTCCATCATTCGGTCCGGTCGAGGCTTGTAACCTGCCCGAATTTGGACGACATTTTGGAGACCATTTGGTCCAGCCAGGGCTTGTAAGCTGCCCGAATCCGAATGAAGTATTCTTTACGTTGGGTTCAGTCGGGGCTTGTAAGCTGCCTGAATTCAAACGAAGTATCTTTGACGTTTGGTTCGGCCGGGGCTTATAAGCTGCCCGAATCCGAACGAAGTATGTTTGACGTTTGGTTCAGCCGGGGCTTGTAAGCTGCCTAAATTTGAACGAAATTTTGCATATCACACGGCTCCCTACTGCGTCGGGAGCACTCGGCCATACCGAGCCTTCATGGAATGTAATTTGGCCTAGCCAAGAAATGTAGCTCTAGCTCAGAGCTCGGCCTAGCCGAGGTACGGAGATTTGGCTCAAAGAGATAGCTCGGTTGTGCCAAGAATGGATATGTAAATGACATTTGTTTTCTATTACGACCTTTCAAGAAAACCGATCGTAGCGGTCGTGCCACGGATAATAGAAACAAGATGCCAAAGCTATAAATGGGGCAAGTCTATAGAGAACGTACCCTATTGGTGATATATGCGGAGGTTGTCCGAACTCCACGTCCGGGGAATGAATTTTCCATCCAAATCCTGGAGCTTGTAGGTGATGGGTCTGATGACTTCCGCCACTTGATAAGGGCCTTCCCAATTTGGCGACAGCTTTCCTTGTTCTAGCAGCTTGGAGACGGATGCTTTCCGAAGGATGAGATCGCCGGGCGAGAAGGATTCTCCTTTGACTCTAGAAGCGTGGTAACGAGCCACTCTTTGCTGGTATGCAGCTACTCTGATTCGAGCTTTCTCTCTGATCTCTTCCATCAAGTCGAGATTGGTGCAAAGTTGCTTGTCGTTAGCTTCCTCTGAGTAGCTCTCCACTCGCGGAGAAGGGAGTCCTACCTCCACAGGGATGACGACTTCCGTGCCAAAGGCCATCCGGAATGGGGTCTTGCTGGTGGGGATTCTCTAGGTAGTGTGGTAGGCCCATAGGATGTGATGAAGTTCGTCCGCCCATCTGCCTTGGGCTCTGACGAGCTGAGCTTTGATCCCTTGAAGCAGGGTCTGATTAGTTACTTCAGCTTCTCCATTGGCTTGTGGATGCCCCACCGATGTAAGGCAGTGGCAGATCCTATGTTCCTCACAGAAATCTTGGAACTTTGGGTTATCAAACTGCCTGCCATTATCAGTGATAATTGTATGCAGAAGGTCAAAGCAGCAGATAATGGATCTCCACACAAAGTCCCTAGCCCGAGCTTCGGTTATTTGGGCAACTGCCTCAGCCTCCACCCATTTGGTGAAGTAGTCAATGGTGATAAATAAATTTTTTTTTTGTCCAGTGGCGAGGGGGAAAGGGCCAAGAATATCCATCCCCCATTTAGCAAAGGGCCAAGCAGAGGAAATAGGGACTAAACTGGTGGAGGGGAGCCTCTGGATGTTGGAGTGTCTCTAACATGAGTCACAAGCTCGGACGAGATCATCAGCATCCTTTTCATAGTGGGCCAATAATACCCCTAGCGCAGCACCTTGTGGCATAAAGATTGACTCCCTAGATGGTTGCCGCAAATTCCTTCATGTACCTCTCGCAGAGCATAATCAGCTTCAGATGGGCGAAGGCACTTGAGCAACGGCATGGAAAAGGATCGCTTATAGAGCTGGTCATCGGGATTGGAGGCCCCATGATAGGGCTTGATGGCGGGCAGCTTAACGTGGGAGGAAATCACTTCCTCCATGATTCCCATGGAAAAGGGAATGCCCTGCTCCATCTGATGGTGGAGCGGATGGGCCTGCTTGGCGGCATCTAACTCCTGGCGCATCTCCCGGAGTTGCTGGCGGATCTCCTCAGGCATAACAGGAGGAGCCGGACGAGGAGAGAAATGAGATGGTGTCGAGTCGTGGTGAGAGAACACCGGAGAGAGGGATCAGGCCCACCGATATCGGGGAAGATCTTTGCCACGGCCCCCTTGGGGGGCTGGCTCAGCTTACCTAGGGCGACGAGGGGGGTCTGCAACCCCATGCGGGCCAGAGGAGGAGATCGTCGGATGAGCGGGGGCTGCATTCTCCTCAGGAGGATGCGGGGCAGGAGCGGCTAGATGGAGGGTTTTGAAATGCCCCTGGATCAGGTGGGTTAGGGCTTGGACCTGCTGGACCAGTGAGGTAAATTGGTCCTGGGTCACTGGGGCCGCCGGTGGCGATGGAGTCTCAACTGGCGGCGGTGGTGGTGCTACGCTGCTCACCGGATCAAGTATTTGGGAGGTGACCTGATATCGGGCTTCGAAGGTAGCCTTTCTCCGATTGGCCATTGGAGGGGTTCTCTTTCACAAGTTTATGGGACTTGAGGCCCTTCCTCTAGCGCCAATTTGTTGCTGCTGAAATCTGTCCTCCGACTCGAGCGCGATCAGGCTCTGGGACGAGCTCCCTCCTGGGCGGACCTGTAAAACAATCCTCACGCAAGAGGCATTAGGGGTGGCCCTCCGTGGAAGACCCTTCGATGCTCAGGGCAATCAACAAACAAGAGGAGAAGGCTCTTGCTGAAGAGTCTCTCCAAGGGTGGCCATTCGAGAGCTCTGAGCAGAGCGCTAATAGGGGAAGCCAAGGCAGAAGGAGAATGTGCCAGTGAGCAAGTGTGCTTACCTGAGGAGTCGGCATATGACTCTATTTATAGAGGATCACCTGATTCCGTGAGGGCATCGTGGGCCCAAAAGTTGTTAGGATTTGAATCCAGTTTGTTATGAGGTCAGTAAGATTCACATCTTGTTGGTTAGAGGATCGACGGCTGGGAGAGCTTGTTGATGTCTCGAGATTTGGCGAGTATGTAGGCTCCAGCGCTCTAGGCCACTCTCGCGGGTCCAAGGCCACTCTCATATATGATTTTTGTTTGGAATCTTACAAATTTGAACTCTCCTGCGCTGAATTCTGTAGAGGTTCTTGAGTGCCCAGGTCTAGCCGGGGCATAATAATGACTCGGCTGACGAGGCACAGCTGGATAGCTCGACCAAGGCCGAGAGAGATGATATAGCTCAGCTGAGGCCGAGGGACGATATAGCTCGGCTGAGGCCGAAGGATGATATAGCTCGACTGAGGCTGAGGGATGATATAGCTCAGCTGAGACCGAGAGATGTGATGAGATAATAGCTCGGCTGAGGCCGATAGATAATATAGCTCGGCTGAGGCCGAGAGATGATATAGCTCGGCTGAGGCCGATATATGATATAGCTCGGTGGAGGCCGAGAGATGATATAGCTCGGCGGAGGCCGAGAGATGTGATCCGTGCCTTAGGAATCCTTGGCTTGGTGAGGGCTAAGACACCCCAATTCACCGAGGCTGACTTATCTCTAGCGGGTATTGTTCAGCATATGGGAGTCAGGATTGATTCTAGCCCCTTGCATAATTGTTTATACAACAGCGATTTTACCCCTCAACACACTGTATTTTCTTGAACTTTTAATCTCCCAGAGACAGAGAGAGAGATTCTATTTTATGTTTCCACTTAGGAAAACATTATGTGCTTCTCTGGTCCTCCGAACCATGACTTGGTGAATTGGTAGTGAGAGTTGGTCACAGGTTTGGCCCTAGCTTATCATTGTTATGTATTATTAAACTTAATTTGTAATGACCATTTTACTTGTCATCCTACTTGGCATAGTCAGAAGGTCAAGATCCAATTTGAAGTGACAAGGTAAAAGAAGAGTCATATGTCATGAGTAGATAAAGTAAAATGCACATAAATACCCTGCCTAAGAGAACGTTTCAACACATTTGAGCTTAAAAAAGTAAGTCATTTCAAAAGTCAAGAATGATAAAAATTGTCTAAAATAGTATCGCATCCATAAATATTAAGTAGAAGTGTTCGTAGCTACAATTGAAGTCATATGCTGAAGCATTGCCCTAGATAATGCGAGAACTCCACATTCATGCTCATGAATAAAATTTGTGTGACTGGATGGAGATGAAGGGAAAGCAACATAAAGTTTTCCTATTAATAATTTATCACGACCTAGTGGATTACGTGCTTAGGATTTCTACTTGGCATTGAACTCTTCCCCCTAGTTCTTTGTGATGCTTTCATAATATTCGCTACTAATTCATGGTGGTAGAACATGAGGTTGGCTTACCCATATAATTGCAAAGAAGCTGTCACTTTTTTGGAGGAGTCCATTGTGTGTTGGAAATACTCATGTGGACCAACATATATAAATGTATATATTTAATTATCATAATGTTAGTCCAATAATAAGTGATCTAATAAAGTTAATTGGACATTAAGGATTAATTTTTGATATGGAACACAATGTGTAGGTACCTATAACATGACTCTAATTTTATGATGGGCTGGATAGAGATATGATTACATAAAGTCAAATGGTTATGGTCCCAGGTTTGAACACGATTTATTGAAAATGTCTCTTCGGAAAGGTTATGCGTATCTTTTCAGTAAAGAGATGCTTATTTGGAAATCGGAAAGGTCTCATCTCTTCAAAAAGGTCCCTACGAAAGGATAAGTTTTTCTATTTAAGCATTTCTGATAACTCCAATCTTGATCAGAAAAATCTTCTGCAATTATGTTAACAAACTGGAAGCATCGTCTCCAACCAAAATCAGCCGACAACGCTATTGCATTCGGTTACAGTATTTTTCATTTTTAATAATGGCAGAACAAGGTACAAATTCTACACTTTCTCAATTATATATATGTGTTTTGATATTATTGATATAAGGATTCTGAGGCAATGGATTCGTATTCGATTTTCATGAATTCTATCATTGTGGTCTCTCTGAAGCTATCGTGGCTCAGAAACCTGTCTCCCATTATGGCCATGGGCAACCACACTCGCCACCATCCTTGTCACACCTATAGATGCATGCTAGTTTTATCATCTTTTCTCCCTCAAAGATGTAGTGCAATGTAGGCTACATTCAAGATTAACACTAGCCCCCATTCTTATCAGCCCTCTCGTTGGATGCCAGTTTTATCACCTTCCATCCCTCTAAGATACAGTACATGGTGGACTTCTAGACCAAGTACCAGTGGAACAAGGCATTAGACTTGTAATTCATTTTTAGATAGTCTGAAATGAACTGAACCAGCTTCTCTTTGCTTGCACCACCTGTGGTCTTCTTTACAGTGAGGAAATAAGAAACCATAATCACTTTGCTGTCAGAAAAAACAAGGATCAGAGATTGTCTAGAAGAGATGGTATCAGTGACATGACAATTTCTCGAAGATATTTGACATTTTTAGCGTCGAGATAGAGGGAATTTGTTGTAGTTTACAACCTCAGGAGAAGGATCTAAGCTTGGCAGTCATTTTTTTCTACGAAGGGGTCATGCTTGCTTTGCTGAATCTTGCATCAATAGTTTGATGCCTGCTTTCTATTAATTCCTTAACTATTTTTGTGAGCACAGAATCGCCGATCCTTTTGGGCTTTAACTTCAAGAAACAAAGTTTCAAAGAACTTGGTACTAGGTTCTAACTTGAAACTTCTTCCCATGGGGAGATGAGTAATGTTGGATTGCATTTGGGTGCCTTGGTGGTGGTGCTGATCCCATGCTTTTGGAGGGGGTTGGCTAACCTTACATGAAGGAAATATGCCATAATAAAGAGGTTCAGGAAGAAAGGGATTGGGGGCCTCGCTGCCAAATTCTGGTCTGGATAGCTTGAGAAGATTTGAAGCATGGCAAAGGCTGGAAGGAAGCTGATCCTGGACATCCAAATCACATGATATTACTCTTAGGATGCTGCCCTACTATCTCAGATGGAAATCACAATATCGTTTGCTTCAACTAACCAGTCTTTCTTCATATTTTAGAGGAAGGTGGTATTTTAATTGACGTTTTGATAGTTGGAATCTATTGTTTTTTTTTTTTTTCCTAACAGAGTTATCAGTCTTGTTCACTCCAAAAATTATTGTTCATTGTTGTCTTATCTTGTCTTCTATTAAAATGGTAACTCAAGAATCATAGTATCTCCTTGTTCTATTGAAAGCTTAACAGGCAGCTCTCAAAAAATGAAGTATTAGTAGCAAAAAATAAAAATAAAAATTTTCTTGATATTTTCTTCAACTAACCATGTGCTAGACTATTGTATTTGATAAGGTCTTTGTAGTACCCGGTTCAAACGAACCAGATTTGGTTCAGATGAACCAAGCTCCTGTCTATTGGGTTCCCCGGGCTGATGCTTCGCTCCAGGTGAAGCGTTTAGTCTCGCGGGAAACCCCCGATCCGAGGCGCTGCTCAGGTGATTAAATAGGGAGGAAGATGACTCTTTCCTTCAGGCTGGCGCGCTTAATCCATCAGGTAATCCCCTGCCTCTCAGAGAGAGAGAGAGAGAGAGCGAGAGAGCGAGCGGGAGAGAGAAAGAGAGAGCGTGAGAGAGAGCGAGCGGGAGAGAGAAAGAGAGAGCGTGAGAGAGAGCATGGGAGAGAGAGACAGAGAGAGCATGAGACAGAGAGAGCGAGGGAGTTGCTGGTCCATCCCTCGGTTCAGGCCCGGCGGCGTGCTCCCCGCCTCACCGGGCCTGAGATTTGGCCGACGACTCCGCCGGTGCCGGGGGAGGCGTCCGGCGGGGTGGTGGTGGAGAGAGAGAGGAAGAGAGGGCCAATTGGCCCTCCTCTTGCGCGGTGGCAGAAGCCGAAAGGCTTCTGCCGGTTGGTTTGGGCCCGGCGGCGTGCTCGCCGCCTTGCCGGGCCCGAGCTTTGGCCTGTAGCCTCCATCGGCGCCGGGCGTGCATCCGGTGGAGGTCCGGCCGGCCAAGGTGGCCGGCCGAGCCACTGGCACAGCATCGTGCTGCGCGGACGTGTAAGAGGAAGAGGGAGAAATTGATGGAGAGAGGGGGAGTTTGGCGGCCGGCCGCAGCGGCGGCCGGCTCTGGCCCGACCACCGGTGGCCGGGCCGCCCTCAATTTGGCCGGTGATGGCCCTGGCCGTCGGCTAAGTTCCCATCCCCTGTTCGGTGAAACAGGGGATCGGGAGGGGGTTGAGCTGAACCGGGCCGGCTGGGCCGGCCGGTTCGGGGCCTTTTGGGCTGTGCAGCGAGCTGATTTGGGGCTAGTTTTTGGGCCCCGTAACGAGCCAGGATTAGCAAAATATTTATATGGCTAGAATCTGAGTGAATTTTAGTTTCTTGGGATATTTTTACTTCCCCAATTGGGTGTGTATAGTGGGAGATATTTGAGCCCAAAGTAGGGCCCGTGAACTAGTCTGGGTAGAAATTCTAAGGGTCATTTTAATATTCGTATTCTAATAAATTAATTGTGTAAATGATCCTGTAGGTGCTCAGACATCTGACTAGCTGATTTATATCTATTGGATTGCGTACTAAGGTAAGTAAGCCAGTTATCAGTATTTAATAATTAATTTATTCATTATATAAATTGTGAATTATATTGTGACATGAAGAATTGTTATGGATATTAGCTAAATTGAAGGTAAATGAATATTATGATTACATGGCTGTTTATGTGCTATGATTTCATATGTGGATGCTATGCATGAGAGATGCAGTTATTATGACATTGATGTGATTTATTTACATGCAATTGTTCAGTAAGTATAATCCACTGTTTATGCAATATAGAGATATTATTGATATGTTTGTGCATGATGTGATGTACTGTTATGTGTCGCTACGGTTCTCCTTTATCATGTCATACCACACACACGTCTAGAGGATGTGTTCTGCTTGTTTATGCCACACACACATCTAGAGGATGTGTTCTGCTTGTTTATGCCACCTACACGTCTAGAGGACGTGTTCTGCTTATTTATGCCATTCACACGTCTAGAGGACGTGTTCTGCTTGGGTTCGAGATGGCATCACGCATTTAGAGGATGTGTTCTGAGTTCTATGAGGTGGCATCACACATCTAGAGGATGTGTTCTGCTTGGTTCGAGGTGGCATCACACATATAGAGTATGTGTTCTGGTGGATTATGACATGGCGTGACCCTGGTATCTGGACCCTTTCAGTGGGGGGATGCTTGTTGGTACACTATTGAGATATTGCAGGGCCGTGGGTCACATTTACAGTTACCATTGAGGGTATAAATAGTGGGTTTACTTACATTGCATGTTTGAGTATTTGTGTAATGTTTAAGCATGCAAATCATTTATATGCTTATTGATTGCTATGCTATGATTTGACTGTATAACGTGGCTTACTTATTGAGTGTAAGCTCATAAAAATCTTACAATGTTTTTGTCAGAGCCACGAGATTGAAGATGGACTTTTGGGGTGATGGATTTCCTATTAAATAAATCAAGACCCATTATTTTTTTGTAACCCCATTATTGCTTATGTGTAGGGCTTGATGCCCAAACTTCATTATTATGGTGTGTAAGGGTTTGAAACCCAAAACTTATAGTATTGAGTGATGTATTTGACTTGATTATATATAATGGTGTTTATGTTGAAAATTTTATGATGCCTTGCGTGCCCGGCACACGGCGGGTTGTCACCCTAGCCCGATATTGGGTCTGGGGCGTGACAGCTTTAGTGGTATCAGAGCTCAGATTATGATCCTAGGGACACAGACATATTGACATGATAACACGTAGAGAACATATGACCCTAGGGACATAGACATATTGACATGATAACACATAGAGAACATATTTTGATGACATGATACTTAGGGAAACCTGACACTTTAGCTTAGGATAATATGGAAACAATTATGACTTTTAAGGAATTTCATGAATTATGCTTTGGAAGCTTGAAATTTAAAGTTTATCAAGATATTAATTGAATTACAAATTTGATAGGGATTAAGAATGAACCATCGCATCAGAAGCCAATGATATTATGTGGGACTCCCAGGCTGGTGACCTTGATCAGTGGGGAGGTCAAGGGCTTCTAGAGGTTTTAGCTCCATTAAACTTGTTGGAAATGATTCGTAGCACCTTTAAATAATATGGGAGATGAAATTTTAATTGGATATGCAATAAAAGATAGATGAATATATGGAATAAACATAATAGTGGAAAATTGCAATTGATGACTAATATGACTAAGATATCATCATTATGTCATTGAGTTGATATGTGGATTTGAAGTTAGTAAATCTAAATTTGAATGTGGATGTATATAATGAATTTTTATTTGTAGAACTTACATTGTTGATATTGTAAGTTTAAGATTATGAGCTAATCTGCTTGTTATATGGAGATGATTAAAAATTGATGATATTTTGGTAATCAAATAGTTAACTACATGTTTTTGATCAATTACAATTGAGTACTTTTTGAATTTAAGTTTGGATGGAAAAGTATATATATGGTGAATTTTACTAAGAAAACTTTTATTATGGATATTGCTTATTCAAGATTGATTGTTACTTTGCTAGATATGGAGATGGTTGATATTGATGCTAATGAAATAGTTGACTGCATATTATATCATGATGGATCATTTAGGAAGATTATAAAATTTTAAATTCTGAGACAATTACTTTTAAAGTTTTTGAGAGCTGTAGACTCTATTAATCTTTAGAACTGATTTTGGCTATAAATGATCAAATATTTTGATGTTAGACAGTGAAAGATTTTAGCAGTAATAAGAATAAGATAAATTTCACTGATAAAGAATTTCATGGGGATTTTCATTTCTTTAATAGATTTCTAAATCAAGATATCTATTCATTAATTTATTATGCATACTTATTGTACCTATCTTCATAGTTCCTAAGTAGATATCTTTCTCCAGGATGGATAAATTATCAATCAGCCATAAGTGGCATATTTATTATTAAGAAAATAGCAAGAAGATGATTTTATTTTTGATTATTATCAGTTATGAATTATGGTTAAGGGTACATCTATTATCACTTTCAAGTCATAGAGAGATTACTATAATTTTCAATTATGTCTTTCGAATGGTAAGTGCATTTTCAATCTTGATTGACCTTATAAGTCTTGTATCCATCTGAGCTAGATTAGTGAAGTCACTTTAAGATATTGAAGGGTTTAAATTAGTTGGCCATGATATGGCATTGCATAATCTATAGATGATTTTGATAATCATTGGTAACGAAATAATCGATTCAAGAATTTGAATCATTTAAATTGCATTATTTATTGAGGATATACTGACCTATTCAAGAGAAATTGATTGGTTATGGTGGTATTATTGATAAATATGAAGGAGATAAATTAATCATACTGATGATTAATGATGGCACTATTATTCAAAGAAATTAAATTAGTTGATTATGATAATTATGATAGATATCCTAAATGATTGGCTTAATGTTCATTGATGTTAGCTTGAAGTATTCAAGAGTAAAACCTAGTATGTTATGATGATTGAAATAAGTGTCGTAATGATTAGTGGCACATTCAACTATTTATGAGTTGAGAGAGCATTGGAAGAAAACTATCTTATATCTAATTTACAAGAATTTAGAACTGTCTTATCGAAGAATTATGAGTACCTGATGTTTTACTAACCTTAAGAATGGATGACATAATACATATGATGGACTCTATGATATTTATGATGATTGTGTTGTGAGAAGTTAAGGTATAAATAAAAAAAAGGGGGCAGAAAAGGAATACTTCTTGAGGAATTTAATTTTATTTGATAGAAAGATTAAATTAATTTTGAAAGTTGGACATGTCATTTGGGTACTTGGGAATGAAATAAAAGTTTGCTAGTGAGTATCTATAATGGTACAAGATTTGTGGACATTTAATTTCGAGGATGAAATTTTAGTGGGTTAAATGTTAATATTTGTTTTTGGTTTAATGGTAAACTGTAAATTGAGTTTATATCCATTTGTCTCATTCTCCTAATTCGATGATGTCCTCATAAAGCTTAGTGGATTAAGCTGAAATTCTGTCCAGCCTTCCACCCTTAAATAGATGGACAATCTGCATGAACCAATTAGATTTTATGATATATTGCGAGCCTGTGTGATGGATTTAGAAAGTGTTTGGTATATCTTCTTACCCTTAGTAAAATTGCTTACTTTAATGATTACTAGGCCAATATTCAAATGGATTCATTTTGTTGTAAAGTGTAAAAAAAAAAAAAAATTTATTAAGATGAAGTGTGAGAGAGACAATTTGGACTGAACTGGTGTAGCAACTATGAAAAGTATCATTAATTAAAGTAGCTTCATGTAACTCAAGTCAATAGAAGAGTTATGTTGATGTCAAAAAGAAAGATTCAAAATTTCAGGTTGAAGATCATTCGGAAGTCTTACTAACTAATGATATGATGAGATTTGTGTTAGAGGTGTTTTGAGTCCACAAAAAATTGGGCCACTTAAGATTTTGATCAAAATAAAGGAGGTAGCTTATAACTTAGCACTATTTTCATTACTTTTTGGAGTATTCAATGTGTTTCATATCTTTATGACTGAGGAGGTGTATTGCAAACCCCGTTATATGTTAGAACTTGAACCAAGTTAGCTTAAGAAAGAATTGACCTATGAAGTTCATTTTGTGCACATTGTGGACCGCAAGGATTAAGTTCTGAGATGGTGTAGTATTCCTTATGATATGGAGTTGGGGAGGTTGCATACAGCCTTGCACTGCCTCCGATCATATCTGGTATTCACAATGTATTCCATGTATCTATGTTGAGGATGTATGTCTCAAAACCCAGTCATGTTATAGCTTATGAGCCAATTCAGTTGAGGAAGGATTTATCATATGAGGAACATCCTGTGCGTATCGTGGACCACAAGGATCAGATTCTGAGGCGGCGTACCATCCCTTATGTCAAAGTCCAGTGGAATAATCACTCTGAGAGGGAGGTTACTTGGGAGCTGGAGGAGGAAATTATAACGAAGCATCCATAAATATTTGTATCTTATTACAGATCAATGATGTATCAATGACGGTGACTTTTGAATAAACTTTAGCTGATTATGAGATAGAAAATTTGGATTCTGTATTCTATTGGATGTATATCAAATTTCAAGGCCGAAATTTTTATAAGGAGGGGAGAATGTAGTACCCGGTTCAAACGAACCAGATCTGGTTCAGATGAACCAGGCTTGGTTCAGATGAACCAAACTCCTATCTATTGGGTTCCCCGAGCTGATGCTTCGCTCCAGGTGAAGCGTTTAGTCTCCCGGGAAACCCCCGATCCGAGGCGCTGCTCAGGTGATTAAATAGGAAGGAAGAGGACTCCTTCCTTCAGGCTGGCGCGCTTCATCCATCAGGTAATCCCTTGCCTCTCAGAGAGAGAGAGAGCGAGCGGGAGAGAGAAAGAGAGAGCGTGAGAGAGAGCGAGCGGGAGAGAGAAAGAGAGAGCGTGAGAGAGAGCGTGGGAGAGAGAGATAGAGAGAGCGTGAGATAGAGAGAGGGAGTTGCCAGTCCATCCCTCGGTTCAGGCCCGGCGGCGTGCTCGCCGCCTCGCCGGGCCTGAGATTTGGCTAACGACTCCGCCAGTGCCGGGGGAGGCGTCCGGCGGGGTGGTGGTGGAGAGAGAGAGGAGAGAGAGGGCCAATTGGCCCTCCTTTCGCGCAGTGGCCGCCGGTTGGTTCAGGCTCGGCGGCGTGCTCGCCACCTCGCCGGGCCTGAGCTTTGGCCTGTCGCCTCCATCGGTGCCAGGCGTGCGTCTGGTGGAGGTCCATCCGGCCAAGGTGGCCAGCCGTGCCGCCGACACAGCATCGTGCCACGCGGATGTGTAAGAGGAAGAGGGAGAAATTGATGGAGAGAGGGGGAGTTTGGCGGCCAGCCGCGGCGGCGGCCGGCTCTGGCCTGGCCACCGGTGGTCGGGCCGCCCTCAATTTGGCCAGCGGCGGCCCTGGCTGCCGGCTAAGTTCTCGTCCCCTGTTCGGTGAAACAGGGGATCGGGAGGGGGTTGAGCTGAACCGGGCCGGCTGGGCCGGCCGGTTCAGGGCCTTTTGGGCCGTGCAGCGAGCTGATTTGGGGCTAGTTTTTGGGCCCCGTAACGGGTCGAGATTAGCAAAATATTTATATGGCTAGAATCTGAGTGAATTCTAGTTTCTTGGGGTATTTTTACTTCCCCAATTGGGTGTGTATAGTGGGAGATATTCGAGCCCAAAGTAGGGCCCGTGAACTAGTCTGGGTAGAAATTCTAAGGGTCATTTTAATATTCGTATTCTAATAAATTAATTGTGTAAATGATCCTGTAGGTGCTCAGACATCTGACTAGCTGATTTATATCTGTTGGATTGCGTACTGAGGTAAGTAAGCCAGTTATCAGTATTTAATAATTAATTTATTCATTATATAAATTGTGAATTATATTGTGACATGAAGAATTGTTATGGATATTGGCTAAATTGAAGATAAATGAATATTATGATTACATGGCTGTTTATGTGCTATGATTCATATGTGGATGCTATGCATGAAAGATGCAGTTATTATGACACTGATGTGATTTATTTTACATGCAATTGTTCAGTAAGTATAATCCACTGTTTATGCAATAGAGATGTTATTGATATGTTTGTGCATGATGTGAGGTACTGTTATGTGTCGCTGCGGTTCTCCTTTATCATGTCATACCACACACACGTCTAGAGGACGTGTTCTGCTTGTTTATGCCACACACATCTAGAGGATGTGTTCTGCTTGTTTATGCCACCTACACGTCTAGAGGATGTGTTCTGCTTGTTTATGCCATTCACACGTCTAGAGGATGTGTTCTGCTTGGGTTCAAGATGGCATCATACATCTAGAGGATATGTTCTGAGTTCTATGAGGTGGCATCACACATCTAGAGGATGTGTTCTGCTTGGTTCGAGGTGGCATCACACATATAGAGTATGTGTTCTGGTAGATTATGACATGGCGTGACCTGGTATCTGGACCCTTTCAGTGGGGGATGCTTGTTGGTACACTATTGAGATATTGCAGGGCCGTGGGTCACATTTACAGTTACCATTGAGGGTATAATAGTGGGTTTACTTACATTGCATGTTTGAGTATTTGTGTAATGTTTAAGCATGCAAATCATTTATGCTTATTGATTGCTATGCTATGATTTGACTGTATAACGTGGCTTACTTATTGAGTGTAAGCTCATAAAAATCTTACAATATTTTTGTCAGAGCCACGAGATTGAAGATAGACTTTTGGGGTGATGGATCTCCTATTAAATAAATCAAGACCCATTATTTTGTTGTAACCCCATTATTGCTTATGTGTAGGGCTTGATGCCCAAACTTCATTATTATGGTGTGTAAGGGTTTGAAACCCAAAACTTATAGTATTGAGTGATGTATTTGACTTGATTATATATAATGGTGTTTTATGTTGAAAATTTTATGACGCCTTGCGTGCCCGGCACGTGGCGGGTTGTCACCCTAGCCCGATATTGGGTCTGGGGCGTGACAGTCTTCATGCAAGCAACCAAGGTATCATAGAGAGCATGTGTGTCCGTTCTTAATCATTTATAGTAAGACTATGATTATCATTTATGCAAAGATACCAGAAACAAAAGTTTTGCAGCAAACTCAGCTCTTATTTCCATAATTACTTAATACATAGTAGTAGTTAGGCAGTGGAGGCTTTACATAGCCCTATTGGACTGCTGAATGCTGACTTCCGGGTACATGCAATATTCGTTATTGCATGGTTAGGCACCACCGAAGTTGCCAAGCTTGAAGTTTCTGTTCCCATTCGTCACGTTGCTTATCTCTTGATCGCCGTGGTTTCCAATAGTGCCATCACCAAAAGAGGACCATGAGTATCCGCGAGGTGGTGGAGGATTACCATAATGATTCCAGTTTGGATTTGGCTGTGGGTATGCAGCTGGTTGAGGTGAAGTATAGGCAGGTTTGCACTTGGCTTGCTCTTGGGGGTGTGTGTCCGTCAGCCAGTTGAGAGCCCCTCGAGCAACTCCATGTATAGCACCATCCAGAGGAGCCAAGGGGAAGGTGACAACATCAGCAAACCTATGAAGTTTATCAAACCCCTGCTCAATAGTATCTCGTACCTGATCTCTGACTTGGCCACTCGTCATGGTCTTTGTCTGAAGGCCTGAAAGACTTGAGCTTTAATTTCTTTGCTTTGGTCGCTTGGGTACAGGGTAGGGAACTTCCTTCCTTATATAGAGCATCAAATCATCCCAGCAACAAAGGAATACAGGGTCTTGACTTCAAGGCAACGCTACTTCATGAAGCACACTGCCTTCAAAAAGTTCCCGACCCAAAGTGGGCAAAAAAGCGTTATAGTGATACCATTCTTCCCAACTTTCTGGTTACAAGCTTACAGAATAACGCTTATTAATTTTAATCTTTGAATCTTCTTCATGATTATAATCTTGTGCTCGAAAAATAGCTGATAAGATCTATTTTTTAAAGCCACTAGTTTGCGAACATGTACGTTATGGATAACAACTTTATGCGAAAATTCTTGTGCTTGCTGACAAATAAAAAAGAGTTCTCTTATGGATAAGCATGAACCCGAATCGTCTTCTCTATCATGTCCAGAATATTGTGCTTGCTAGGTCTCTTGGTCACTCATTGGTAGTGTTATCGACCATCAAGCTAACAATTCTTGCTGTATTTTCCATCATTCATGGATAAGCATGAATTGGATCATCCTCTATTATTTGCAGAATCCTGTGCTCTTTTCAGAACCCATTATGAACACCTACATCCCTTTAAATTTTCATAGCTCAATATTTAATTGGTTTTGAGATTATAAGACATGCTAGATTACCTTAAAAACTCTTATAATCTCAAGAAGAAATCAATGATAGAGCAATATATTCTGTGATGGCATGATTTAAAGCAACACATCTAATAAAAAAAAAAACATAACAGGTTAAAAGGACATCGTCTCCAAAGAATATTTTAGAAAATTAGATAACTACTTTGCCTAGATAGCTAAATTATCCTAATCCTTAGTACTCATTCCTTGAACCCCATTTGCATTAATCCTTAATATCTGGAGAAGGACAAAAAGATAGTAAGCTAGATGCTTAGAAAGTAACCTTTACCTCTAGTAATTAGATGATATGTTATGTATACAAATGCTAATTCATATATAAAATGAAACAAATTGTTAAGACCAAGGTAGAATTTCATAAAGAACATGACTATCAAAATATACCTTCATGTTTTAAAATATTTAAATCATTGATTTTGTAATATACTTTTCTACTTCTTTAAAAAGATATTTTTAAATCAATTGTCACGCCCTCGACCTGTGATGGATCTAAAGCATAACAATCTACTGCACACTTAAAAATAAATCTACAACATACTAGATGTCATATGCGGAGCAATTTTACATAATTAATTAAGATAAAGGGCAAACTTTTATCCTAATCCTACTTAATGTCTTGGTCTATGAAATAAAATAATAAAATAGAGTTTTATGAGCCTTCACTCAGTAAGTAACATTAAGCATAAATTAGTAGATCAAGTAAGTAAAGGTTTATAAAACATTTTATGAATCAGTGCATATCATTAATTAAAAACCCAAAACTTCAGTTCACAACTTTGGGTATCATTGATATTAATACTTATAAATTTCAAAGTATCTTTGACTAGTACTCAAAACTTTTCATAATATCTTTCATATATCGATAATAATTTTTATTATTATATTATTAATACTCTATGGTTATATATATCTTTGGGATAGGGCTAAAATATTATATTTAACTCTATGGATGGGAGCCAAAACAGCACATTTAACCCTATAGATGGGGGCTAAAACACCATATTTAATCTTATGGATGGGGGTTGGTTCTCCGCATATGTTCCCTCTGAAGATGGGTCTTAGTATCTATCATTATGTCATTATATCATCACATAGTGGACCGAGAGTTATATGTTTTCAATTATATTTTATTATCAATAATTTATATTTATAATATTTACTTATTTATATCATAAAATTTTTTAATAACAATAATACTCTAATATTTGCTATAATTAGCTATGCCAAAAAAAATGTATTATAGTAGGTATTAAAACATTAATTGCACAAAAAAAAAATAGTAATATTTAACTAGTAATTTGTAAATTCTTGAATAGATATTTATAATTAAGTAATTTACATAAATCTTCTAATTTATAATTAGCCTAGTTACTTGATTCAAATTTGTAATAAACATGCTATATATAATTTAAATATTTAATAACATTTCAAAAATAATTATAAATCTTATTATTTTAAAATAATTGATTATATAAATTTTAGCAATTATTTTAATTTTAATAATCATTCATCAATTATAAAATAAATATTTGGCAATCCTATAATATTATAAAAATCCTTTTAACAATCATAAATGATTTATAAAATACTCTAACTTATGATTAGTTTATTTACTAAAGTTTAAAATATTTTTAGTAATCATGAATAATTTATAACATATATGGTTATTAATTCTTAGTATTTTATTTATTATTTTTAGTTTGAGTTGGGCCTATACATAGTTGGGCCTATTTTATTATGCTTTGGTATGGTAGCCTCAAATGGATAAGATGCATATGTTTAAAATCCCATAAAATCAGAAACAATATTTTGGTAGTGGTGTGCTTATGAAATTCTAAATCTATTTTTCTTCTTGACAGAAAACCATCCTCTGTCCAGATTTTTCTTTCAAAAATACTCTGTGTTGAAAACAATCTCATAAAAGTTGGTATTAAGCTAGGTTCGTTGGATTTGTAGATCAAGAAGTCTATGAGTGATGCGGGGTGAAAATGTCATCGCATCAATTGGCAGACGTGGCATGCAACAAAACCTACCTCTGAGCTCTGATCTACTAACTGCCATAATATGTCCATTCTTCTCTGTAGAAAAGGATAAGCAGCACCATCCACAATCTCGAACCTCAGCAGAATCAAGCTATTTTTGTACCTTGGCAAAGCTGAGCTATCTTTATTCCTTGGCAAGGCCTAGCTATCTTCAAACTTTGGCAAGGCCGAGCCATCTCCATACCTTGGCAGGATTGGTCTTCATCCCCTCAACATAAGCGCCATTGCTACTTCAAACTGCGCCAAATATCTTAGAGGATGAACTGCCCCGATTATAAGGATTTTGGAGTAGGCTTCCCAAAATAGAAATAGAAGCCAAATACAACATGCCCTCCACGATCAACGAGATTTTAAATTCTTGATAAGGCATCCATCAGCCTCCTCAATCATCAATCCTCATAACTGAAGGGATTTCAATCGTATCGGCTTTCAACTTCCTAAAATGCGCTAAAAAATCAAGTAATTGCTTACTTTCTCGATAGCGCATAAATACCAAGTCTCAAGATCCTTAAAAATGAAGCAGAGGCCATTACTCTTTAGAAACCCTCTTCAAAGCATCCTTCTGCAATAACCTTCTTTATCTTATCTGTTTGCTGAGAGTATCCACTAACTTGGGCATCGAAGGGTCTTTTGTAGGGACCATCCCCTGTAATTTTTGCATGAGGATTGTCATGCAGGTCGATCCAAATGGAAGAGTGCTATTCGGATCCTGATGTACACCTTCCCCGAGTTAAAGAATGGAATTCAGTAGCAACAACAAGTATTTTGGAGTCATCATGGCTTCAAAGGTCTTAGAAAAAAATAGCGTCATCATGATGCAGTGCTTTCCTTCCACACATAGCCAACGAGTTCTTTCATCAGAATTAGGATTTTGTCTAAAACATAAAGTAGAAGTCATGCACCACCTCATCATCACGGAGCCACCTCGCTTTCTCATGATCAAAGCCAGTGGTTTGGAGAAGAGATACAGATCCCACCAAACTCCATCTACTAGATTCCTTCATCCTGCAATTTCCTCCTTCCAAAGCAACAAAAATATAAAAAATTGATGAGGTTGTGCTTGAAGCATCACCTAGGTGGTTGATTTCCCATTCCACAAGTTTCTTCTGGAGCCTATTGCACATGATTTTTGTTCAAGGGAAGGGGCTGAGGCACTGGTCATTCTCCACGGCATTGAAACCATGGAGAAAGCCAAGTAATTCAAAAGTGTTTACCTTGCCGGTGATAATCTTGACAAAGAAAGCCCAATCTTCACAAAAAAGGCTGTGAAGAAAGAAAATTGCTTCCAAAAAAAGGAGAAAAATAAAAAATAGGTGTGATTCATGGCAAGCTCAAGTAATCTGAGTATTACTATCAATCGACCTTCTATTCCTATCTTTGATGAAGAAAATTATGATTATTGGAGCATCAAAATGAAAACCCTTTTCATTTCACAGAGATATGGGATCTACTAGAGAATGGGTATGAAGAGCCAGTTAATCCAACAAATTATCAAAGGGAGCAACTGAAGAACTTCAAAAAGAAGGATGTCAAAGACCTATTCTTCATCCAATAAGCCGTGTCTAACAAACTTTTTCCCAGAATCATTAGAACCACTAATTAAAAGGAGGCATGGGACATCTTGTACGAGGAATTTCAAGGTTACATCAAGGTGAGAGCTATTAAACTTCAAACTCTAAGAAGAAAGTTAGATAATTTAAGAATGCTAAAAAATAAAAAATTAAAGGATTACTTCTCCAAAATTATGGAAACTATTAATCAAATGAAGAGCTATGATAAAACCATTATCGAGCAAATAATATGTAAGAAAATTTTGGTTAGTTTGTCTCTAAAATGTGATACAATAGTTATAATTATTGAAGAATCTAAAGATCTTTCTATTTTAAGTGTTCATGAATCAATTGGATCTCTTGAAGCTCATGAGCAAAAGTTGTTTAGGCATAAAGAATCATCAATTGAAAGTGCCTTTCATTCTAAACTCAATGTGGTTGATAAAAGTTCTCAAAAGAATCATCTAGTTATGCTCCAATTAAAAGAGAGTCATTTAGAGGTGAAAACTAGAGTAGAAAAGGAAAGAAATATGAAAGAAAGAGGTAGAGAAATGTAAAGAAATAACCTTTCAAGAAGACAATATGATGAGAGCACTCAACAAAGGTGCAACTTATATAAAAGGTCTTCTCATGTTGAAAAAGATTGCTGGTTTAGGAAAAAACCCCAATGTTATAATTGTAAAAAGTTTGGACATGTTCAACAAGATTGCAGGTACAAAGTAAGTGGGCAAGCATACTTCTTAGAAGAAAATGAAGGTGAACAAAGCACACCATATGCTCGTCAAACTGCATAAGACCAAAGGAATGATGTGTGGTATTTTGACAGTGGGTGCAACAATTACATGACTAGTAACAAATCTATTTTTGTGAACATTGACAGTTCTTCAATTTCATAAATAAAGATGGAAAATGGTGTATTAGTCCAAGAAAGAGGCAAAGGCACAATTGCAATTAATACCAAGAAAGAAAGAAAATTCATTCATGATGTTTTACTTGTTTCAGACTTGAAGCAAAATTTCTTGAGTGTTGGACAGTTGATTGAACATGGGTACATGGTGCACTTTGAAGGTAAAGTTTGCAAGTTATATAATAGAGGAATGAAAAAGCAACTTATGAAAAATATCAAGATGAAGAAAAGTATAAGTTTTTCTCTTATTTTGCACTATGCAAAGGATGCTGCACAAAAGATGAAAATGAATGATGAGTCATGACTATGGAACAAAAGGTTTGGGCACTTGAACTTTCAAAGCTTAAAAAGTTACATCAAAAGAATATGGTGTATGGTCTAGTAGCAATACATGATAAGGAAGAACATTGTGAAGGATGTACACTTGAAAAATAACATAAAAAGGCATTTCCAAAAGAGCATGTATGGAGAGCCAAAGTACCATTGAAGCTTATTCATACTGGTATATGTGGACCTATGAAACTCCTTCTCATGTAGGTAACATCTACTTCATTATTTTCATTGATGACTATTCAAGAATGATATGATGTATTTTATGAGACATAAGTCAGAGGCATTTTTATCTTCAAAAAAATCACAAATCTTGTAGAAAAACAAAGTGAGCATTATATCAAAGTTCTAAAAAGTGATAGAGGTGGTGAATACAATACAAATAATTTGAGAAGTTTTGTGAAGATGTTGGTGCACAAAGATAATTGATTGTTGGTTATGCACTAGAGCAAAATAAGTTGCAAAAAGAAAGAACCGTACTATTGTTGAGATGGTTAGATCTATGCTCAAAGACAAATGCCTTCCAAATTCTTATTGAGCAGAAGCAGTGAATACAACAGTACCTGATGATAGATGTCCAACAAAGCTCTTCAAATTTGATACCATTTGAAGCTTGATCTAGTAGAAAGCCTTCAGTGAAGCATTCAAAATCTTTGGATATGCATGCTATGCACATATTCCAAAGAAAAGAAGATACAAACTTGATGAAGTAAGTAAAAAATATATTTTTATTGGATACAGTTCTAAATCAAAAGGTTACAGACTTTTCAGTTTGAAGCAAAATAAAGTAATCATAAGAAGATATATTATTTTTAATGAGAAAGTTGATTGGAACTGGAAGCAAAAGAAGTTGAAGAAAATATTATCTCTTGATGAAGAAATTTATGATGCTCAAAATGAAGAAAATGAGGTTGAAGGTTCACCACAAACTTCTCCAAGTGTAAGTCCATTTCCAACTTCAAGTTTAAGTTCTTCTTTAAGTTCTACTCCAATAAGAATGAGAAGACTAAGTAGCATTTATGTCTCTAGTAATTATTGCATGATTGAGCCCGAAACATATAAAAATGCTTTGTATGAAGAAGTGTGGAATAAAGCAATGTAAGAAGAAATCAATATGATTGAGAAGAACAAAACTTAAAAATTAGTGAAGAAACTAAATGATAAGAAAGTTATTGGCTTGAAGTAGATCTACAAGATAAAACACAATCCAGATGGAACCATTTTGGTGCGGGCACAAGGATCAGGCAGAGGATTCTTAATCCTCTGTGGATATCTGATTAGGTTTGTAGGGTTTGATTCAGTTGGAAACTAGGTTTATTTTATTTTATTTTAATGTGGGTCCAATTTTATTTTTGTTTAGGCATTTGAGTCCTATATTTTGAGTTGGTACTCGTTATTAGTGTTTGGGTCATATTGAGTCGGCTCATTATGAGCTTGGGATAATTTGAGTTCTGTCCAGTCTAGTTGGTCTTATATGTATCCAGTCTAGTTGGAATTGTATTAAGTTCATTCAGCTTACAAGAGGAGACACCAGTATTAGAGCAGAAGATAAGGCCATTACAGTCAAACAGAGCAGCTACTAAATTCAAGTTGGCACCACACCTACATAAGAAGTCACATGCCAGCCACACACCTGCCATCCTCCAGCACAAGCATTCCATAGGCCATATAGCAGAGCAAGTAGGTCAACAAGATAAGCCTCAATCCCCCAAATCATCCAACCCTATTGGAAGAATTTCAGCCCAAAGAAGCAGCAAAGGGATGCCCTTTATTGCCCATAAATTGCCTTTTTTTGAAAGGAATTTGTATGGCATGAAGTTTTTTTTCTATGTAATCTAATCCACACTTTAGAAAGAAAGTGGGCACCCCTTTTCTTTCCATATATGTATTTACTTGGGGTCTAAGTCTCTTGCTCTATAAAAGAGATCCTCTTATATGAATTATGGATCTTTGAATTATTAATCAATCAATCCAATTTTGAGTTATTGTGAGTTTTGTTATTTGGTTCTTTCGTGCTCTTGATTTCCTTCTCCTGTGCATGCCAACATCCCAATCTCTAGAAGAAACCCTGGCCGCCACCCTTGTTTTCCTCTAGTGGACATTCAAGAGCCTCTTGGCCGCCCCTCCTTCTCTACTTCTTCCTTGCCTCTTTGCCTCTAATCTAACTTTTCTCTCTTGCTCTTTAACCCTTGGATGGTGTTCTTGCAAGTCCTTCAGTAACCACGAATCCAGAATTCAAGGTGATCGCCATCTAGGTCAACGGATACTTAGCCGCAGATCCATGGGCTCAGGGCTTGGTCATCCAGGGCGCATCTGCCAGGCAGAGCGACCCCTTCAGCATCTCGATCTCCTCATCCTGCTAGGTACACACTTTTTATCTGCTAATATCTTTATTGTGGGAGAGCAAGCCCTACCGTGGCTTCTTAACCTTGGCGGTCTTTCTTTTTACTTTTCTATGGCACTATTTGCATGTGGAGTTACTGGGAGTTTTTTGAATCCCTCTTAGGCTATTACCTCAAGAAACTAATCAACTACAATCATTAATCATATAAAATTTACTTGCATGCAAATCAGTCCTACAATAGTTTGGTATCAGAGCATTAGAAAATTACAAAATTTATTTTGTTGGATTCATTATAATTTAAAGAATTTTTTTTTTTTATAAGAATTTAATTCGATCTGCGAATTAATTGCATGCCTGAAAATATGAAATTCCTAAGATTTTGTTAATCAAATTATTTTTTCCTACATACACATCAAAAAATTATTTCTCTAGATTTGTTATAATTTAAAGTATTTTTTATTATTTTATAAGAATTTAATTTGATCTGTGAAAAAAATTAAGATTTATTGTTATTTATAGATTTCTGGATTAGGGTTTATGTTTTGCATATCATTCATCTGTATTAAATTACTTTTAAGAGCTCTCATTGATGTCAGATAAGGGAGGGATTGATATCCCTTTCTTGGCCCAAAACAACCATATGTGCATTTCGATCCCTAGCCTCTAATCTAAAATTGAGTAGCAACTTAATTGATATTTTCCCTAGAAGGCTAGGGACACCAACAGTCAGTCTAGTATACTGGAGGAGACTAGTACAAATTAATATGGTGTGTGCTTTGAAATTGATGTCTAGAAGAGAGGTCAAATGTCAAATGACTTAAGCGGAGTGTTGGGGTTATTCTAATTAGGCACCTACAATTTGTGGAACGAGCCTTCCCCCTTCCACCTGTCCCAACTGGTCAATTGAAGAGTTTCTATTAGATTGGCTTGCATTAAGCTAAATCCTTTACTTTGGATGACTAGGTCTAGCATACCATAGTTTGAGTCAGTCTGAGTCTTGTGTGCTTGATTGTGCTTACATATGCACTAGATCATTAGCATCTTTTCACCCATCACCACCTCCATTACAGGCTGAACCCATGGCTAATCAAAACATTAAGGATCACTTAAGGATCATCACTAAACAACTAGCCCAAATGAACAAAGACATCAAGCAATCTAAGGCTAGATTAGGGTCCAGGTTCGATCAAGTCAAAACTAGGTTAGGCATCCTAGAAGAAGCCCATTTTTAGAGAGGACCATCCTATCATAGATCAGAGGCTACCAAGAGTCCTAGCCCATATCCAGGATCTAGCCAGGCTTATCATAGTCATCCCAGACCTATTCAGTACTCAGACCCCTGCCAGACTTATCCAGTCGATCCAACACTAGCCGACCCAGTACAAGCCGAACTGAGTTGAGTCGACCCCAAAAGTACCCCTATACTTGAGAGAGAGAATAAGGGCAAATCTATAGAGGTCCAGATAAATCCCAACCCTTAGTTCAAATGCTTTAGATGCAACAAACTAGGACATATGATCAGCCAGTGCCAAGTCAGATCCCTTCATATAGATGAGTTACCTGAGACTGAATCCGAAGCCCCTTGTTGAGCCTGAGGAAGAGGTCTATGAGGCTGATACCCATCTGATAGATGAGTATGATGGAAAGAAGGAAACATTTGATTCTAAAGATCTACTAGGAGTGGTTAGATGTATCTTGACCTAGACTCAATCTAAGGACCAGGAAGATTGGCGTAGGACTAACATCCTAAAGACTTTTGTTAAGATAGGGGATAAGGTGCTTAGTTAATAGCAGAAGTTGTGTCAAAGTTGTTTCTGCCAATACAGTTAAATCACTAGGATTGACCATAGTTCCTCATCCTAGTCCCTATAAGGTCTCATGGGTAGATTCCACCTCTATCCCAATCAAGTCTAGATGTCAAATACTAATCAAATTACAAAATTATGAAAAAAAGATCGAGTGCGATGTAATTCCTATGGGTGTTAGTAGTATTATATTAGGTCGACCTTGGCTTTACGATCACGATGCCACCTTGTTTGGTTGATCCAACATATGCTCTTTTAAACATAATAGAAACAAGTATGTAATACATCCATTTCGACCTAGGAACTCAATCAAGAAAGGATCTAGTAGCCTTAAGGATAGCAAGCCAAGAGTTAATCTGATTAAAGCTAAGGAATTAGAAAAAGACATCACTGAGGGTAACTCTATTTGGATTTTAACCACTAAAGAGATCCATGAATTAATCCAAAGGAACAACCCACTGAAGTAATTAAGACCCTAGAGGAATTTAAGGATATCTTTCCTGAAGAGTTGCCTGATCAGTTACCACCCTTGAGAGACATCCAACACGCCATTGACCTGATCCCAGGATTCACCCTCCCAAACCTTTCCCATTATAGGATGAACCCTAGTGAGCATCAAGAACTACAAAAACAAGTGAAAGAATTACTTAGGAAAGGATTCATTATGGAGAGCTTAAGCCCTTGTGCAGTTTCTGCACTCTTAACCCCTAAGAAGGATGGTACCTGGAGAATGTGCATGGACAGTAGGGCCATCAACAAAATTAATATCAAATATAGGTTTCCTATCCACAGATCTGATGACATGTTAGACATGATGGCGGGTGCCACCATCTTTTCCAAGTTAGACCTTAAGAGTGGTTACCATCAGGTTAGAATTAGACTAGGGGATGAGTGGAAGACTGCATTTAAGACTAGAGATGGTATGTTTGAATGGGTTGTGATGCCTTTTGGGCTTTCAAACGCACCCAGTATATTCATGAGAATCATGACCCATGTCCTGAAAGAGTACACAGGAATATTCTTAGTGGTCTATTTTGATGATATATTAATTTATAGCAAGACCAAAGAGGACCATCTTAACCATCTCAAATTAATCTGTTAGACCCTTAGAGAGAATAGCCTTTATGCAAACCCTAAGAAGTATGATTTCATGATGCATAGGGTTATCTTTCCAGGTTTTGTAGTAACCCCAAAAGGTATCTTAGTGGATCCTGAAAAGGTTAGGTCGATCATAGAGTGGCCAGTACCCATTAATGTCCACGATGTCTGCAGCTTCCATGGCCTAGCAACCTTTTATAGGAGATTCATTAGGGGATTTAGCACCATCATCAATCCCATCACCGATTGTATTAGGAAGGGTAATTTCGAATGGACTACGTTAGCTAATAAGGCTTTCCTAGAGCCTAAAGATAGGATGACTCATGCACCCATACTTAGACTTTCAGACTTTTCTAAGATGTTTGAGGTTGCGTGCGACGCATCGAGAGTAGGCATAGGTGAAGTGTTAAGCCAAGAAAATCACCCATATCTTTCTTTAGTGAAAAACTAAATGAAGCTAAACTTAAATATTCCACCTATGATAAGGTATTCTTTGTGGTAGTATAGGCCCTTAAGTATTGGAGACATTACTTGCTACCGCAGGAGTTTTTTTATTTTTTGATCATGAGGCACTTCAATTTTTGAACTCCCAAAAGAAGCTCAATTCTAGGCATGAAAAATGGGTTGAATACATTCAGGAATACACTTTTATCCTGAAATACCATGTCGGGGTAGAAAATAAGGTAGCTGATGCCCTAAGCCATAAGTCTTTATTGTTGAGTACTGTTAGCACCAAAGTTATAGGGTTCAATCAGATAAAAGATGAGTATGTGACTTGCCTTGATGTTGATAAAATTCATAAGACCCTTCGGCTAGGACCATCTAATAACAGTGGATATTATACCATCCAGGATGGTTACCTTTTTAGGGGCAATAGACTTTGTATCCCTAGGATGTCACTTAGAGAGTTTCTAGTCTGGAAAATGCACGCTGGGGGATTAGCCGGCCATTTTGAAATAGATAAGACTATCCTAGCAATAGAGGACCAATTTTATTGGCCAGGATTAAAAAGGCTCGTTGCCCTGATAGTAGCCCGATGTCGAACTTGTGCCGTTGCAAAACAGCAGAAGCAGAACACTGGTTTATATACTCCTTTGCCAATGCTTGATCATCCTTGGCAAGACTTCACCATGGACTTCATTCTAGGATTACCTAAGACCCAGAAGAAGCACGACTCCAGCTTTGTAGTGGTCGATAGGTTCTCTAAGATGGCACACTATATCCCTTGTTCGCAAACCTTTGACGCATCTAGGCTAGCCTGACTTTTTTTAGACAGTGTGGTCAAGCTCCATGGCCTACCCAAGACCATTGTTTCTAATAGGGATGTTAGGTTCACCAGCTACTTTTGGAAAACACTAGGCATCTATTAGGGATCAAACTTAATTTTTCTACAGCCTTTCACCCCCAAATGGATGGGCAAACTGAAGTGGTGAAATGTAGTCTAGGAAACTTTCTTAGGTGCCTTGTAGGTGAAAACCTAGGGACATGGGATCTATTGCTACCTCGTGCAGAGTTTGCCTACAATAGCTCAGTGAACAGGTCTATGGGCAAGAGTCCATTTGAGATATTCCATAGGTACAAGCCTAATTGTCTACTTGATTTAATTCCTTTATCCCTCCATGCATGAGTCTCAGAGTCTACACAAGCATTTGCATAGCATATCAGAGACTTACATAAGGATATTAGCCATAAAATAAATTTAAGTAATGAAACTTATAAAAGACTGGCTAACTCCCGAAGAAGAGCCAAAGAGTTCGGTGTAGGGATTCTGTCATGGTTAGGCTTAGGCTTGAGCGGTTCTCGCCAAGGACCATTAAGAAACTTTACGCTCGTGGAGCTGGACCCGTTAAAGTGATAGAGAACACTACAACAATTTTTTAATTACACTACGTTTAAGAAACGTAGTCTTTTATATATAGACTACATTTTCTAAACTGTAGTCTAGGTGAGTATAGTTAAAAGTGTGACTGTAGTTAAAAGTCCATCTTTAGACTACGTTTTTAGACGTAGTTAAAAGTCGAAAAACGTAGTCTTTAAATACATTTAGACTACATTTTTATCAGAAAATGTAGTCTATAACTGTACAAAAGACTATGTTTTTATCAGAAAATGTAGTCTAAAGTTAATAAAACATAGTCTTTTAATACATTTAGACTATGTTTTTATCAGAAAATGTAGTCTAAAGTCAATAAAACATAGTCTTTAAATACATTTAGACTACGTTTTTATCAAAAAATGTAGTCTAAAGTCAATAAAACATAGTCTTTAAATACATTTAGACTATGTTTTTATCAGAAAATATAGTCTAAAGTCAATAAAATGTAGTCTTAAATACATTTAGACTACATTTTTATCAGAAAATGTAGTCTAAAGTCAATAAAATATATTCTTTAAATACATTTAGACTACGTTTTATCAAAAAATGTAGTTTAAAGTCAATAAAATGTAGTCTTTAAATACATTTAGACTACGTTTTTATCAAAAAATGTAGTCTAAAGTAAATAAAACGTAGTTTTTAAATACATTTAGACTACTTTTTATCAGAAAATGTAGTCTAAAGTCAATAAAATGTAGTCTTTAAATATATTTAGTCTACATTTTATCAGAAAATATAGTTTAAAGTCAATAAAACATAGTCTTTAAATACATTTAGACTACGTTTTTATCAAAAAATGTAGTCGAAATTCAATAAAATGTAGTCTTTAAATACATTTAGACTATTTTATCAGAAAATATAGTCTAAAGTCAATAAAACGTAGTCTTTAAATACATTTAGACTACGTTTTTATCAGAAAATGTAGTCTAAAGTCAATAAAACGTAGTCTTTAAATACATTTAGACTAAGTTTTTATTAGAAAATGTAGTCTAAAGTCAATAAAACGTAGTCTTTAAATATATTTAGACTACATTTTTATTAGAAAATGTAGTCTATTATGAACATTTAGACTATGTTTTTATATTAAAACGTTATGTAATATCAAATCCTGTCATACAAATATTTACTATCATAAACATATAGTTTCAATTCCAAAAAACCTCAAATACATTGAATTAAAATGTCCAATACTATTATACAAACATCTTGCCACATAACATTTCTTCAAATGAAACCTTGTAAGTACTCGACCCAGTCTCTACGCATAATGTCGATCTCTTCTTGTTTATAAGTTGTCTTTTCGCCAAACTGCATATATACATAAGTTAATCAGAAAAGAGCACTAAATAATACATGATACAAAAATCTAAAATCATAAAAAGTACTACTTATATGAATCATGTACACAATAATAACAAACCTTTTCATAGAAATTACTTATAAAAAAGCCACTAAATAATACATGACATAAAAACCTAAAATCATAAAAAGTAGAACTTATGTGAATCATCTACGCAATAATAACCTACGTACCTTTTCATCGGTTGAAATGATATAATTTTCAATGATCTCCTTCATATACATGATGACATAATAGCCACATTCAACGCCTGATGGTTGCTTTGGACACTTGAAAAATGAATTTAAAAGTTTTTATAAGATTAAAACAAATAAGATCTAATTTTATGAATTATTAAAAAGAATATGCAACTCAATATACTTTAATTGACTCCTAAGTAAGTGTTTTTCTTGCAACTCGGTCAACTTTAGCATTGTATATTTTGAGTGCACTAATTTAACAAATTAGTAATAGTGTGAGACTCAAATGATATAATTCAGACAAATTACTTTAAAATTAAAAAGAAATAAATACTTACATATTAATAACACCTTTCAATTCTTTTCCCACTGAACGTCTAATAGAATCACAAAAATACACTTTATCCCCATGAGGGTCAATAACCACCAAGGACCAGTGATCCCTTCATAATCATAATAATAATAATCAACAACTTAATATCAAAAGTATCAATTTCATTAAAAAACCACTTACCCAGATTTATAAGGAGCTAGAAATAATTGATCCACATAACAACGCTCTAATCTTTTAGCAATCAAATCTGATCATACTCCAGCCGATCCAGAGTGTACAGAAATCTGTCCAGGGTCTATGAAGCCATACATGTTTAGCAGTTTTGATTTCTTGATTTGGTTGTATAAATAGCTACACAAATTAAATTATTCAATCCCACAAAAATATTGCGATGCACTCAGTTGCATCGTAATATTTTTATTTCATAATTCTTTTTAATATTTTTATAAAATTTAATTTTTTAAAAACATTGCGACGTAATACTTGCATCGCTAAATTAAAAATTATTTTTATTAATTTACTATTTTATTGCATCGCTATTGCGTCGCTATTTTACATAATTAATTTTTTAAAAATATTGCGATGCACTGAGTTGTGTCGTAATATTTTTATTTCATAATTATATTTTATAAATATTAATTTTATTTAAAATTATTACGACACAATTAGTGCGTCACTAAATTAAAAATAATTTTCTAATTTTTTGGTTTATTGCATCGCTAATGCGTCGCTATTTAATATAATTAAATTTTAAAAAAACATTGCGACGCACTAAGTTGCGTCGCAATATTTTATTTCATAATTCTATTTTATAAAACTAAATTTAAAAATATTGCGGCGCATTACTTGCATCGCTAAATTAAAAAAATAATTTTTTTTGATTTTCTGGTTTATTGAGTCGCTAATGCGTCGTAATGTTTTGTTATCGCGGAGGCGTCACAATGTGGTCGCAATTTAGCGACGCAGTGATGCGTCACTAAATTTGTGTCACTATTTTAGTATTTTCTTGTAGTGTTTCTCCTCACGTATTCCCCTCCTCTGCTTCTCTTCGTGTACATGAGCACTCCTCTTCACGTACACATGAGTCCCTTTTTCCCTGCCACTTTGTATCCCACGAAGTTCTCATGCAAAGATGCCCATGAAGCTGATGAAGAAGCTAGACCACGAAGATTCTCCAACGGAAGGGAGCCACGGAAGCTACCGTGACAGTAGAAGAAAGAGAAGAGAGAAGATAGGGCTGCCGCCCTGCAATGAGAGAAGAGAATTTTTGGGAGAAAAGAATATGTTCTCTCTTCCTCAAACCCTAGCAACTATAGTTTAAATATATCCACGAAGTGGACCAGGCTCAGACTCAACAAAAACTCCCCAAGCTCGTGTACAGCTGTGACTTGATTTAATCTCAACCCTTGGCTCAAACCCAGCCCAATACAAGTTAGCCCCCCTGGGCCTTGATAGCACCACACCAGGCCCAACAATCTCCACCTTGGTGCTTTCAAGGCCTCAACAATCTCCACCTTGATTCTTTCAAGGCCTCAGCATATCCGCCGTGTCCATCAGCTGCAATCCCTACGAAAGCTGTCCTGTGAAAGAACCTTGGTCAGTGCACCACTCCACCTTCTTCACCACCTCTCTGTAGTTAAAGCCTTTCTCCCGAAAGTATCCTCTGGCCACTAGTTCTGTCTTGTACCTGATACCTCCTTGCTCTAAAGGCCCTTTCTTGCGATGATAAATCCATTTGCAATTAATGGGTTTCTTTTCTTGTGGCAGCTGGACCACCTGCCACGTGCCAGTCCTGTGGAGAGACTGCATCTCTTTTGCCATAGCCTACATCTCCTGCCATAGCCTGGACCCATCTATCTCTATCCTTGTTGTTATGGTTCTCTACAGCCTCCTCATTGGTGTAAGGATCTCCATTCGATGTCATCAAGGCATATGACACTAAATCCTCGAAGCCGTATCGAACTAATGATCGCATTTTTCTCCTGGGCCTATGCAGTGCGATTCCAATATCAGTCCCATGCCCAGCTGCATCCTTCTGAGTCCTCTACTCAGCTACATCCTGCTGAACTTCCTTGCTTCTGACCCCTCTATCAGTCCTCTCCACCTGAATCTCAAATCCTCTTGGTCCACTAGCAAATGGTACGATAGTGTAGGAGGTCAAATCCCTACTGTAGTCCCTACTATGCATCTGTACCATCTCTGCTCCGAAGGATCGAGCTCTCATTGAAGGTCAAATCCCTACTGATGACAACCTTCTTCTCCAAGGGATCCCACAACCGATACCCCTTGATTCCATACGGGTAGCCTAGGAACACCATCTTCTTAGACCTGACGTACAACTTACTTCGCTCCCCAGCACCAACATGCACATATTCCAGGCATCCAAACACTGTCAAATGGTTCAGGCTTATCTTCCCTCCAGACCATATCTCCTCTGGAATACCTTTATTCAACCTGGTGTGCGGTGACCGATTGACCAAGTAGCTAGCTGCACCTACTGCGTCAGCCCATAACATCTTTGGAAGCCCTACGTACAACCTTAAGCACCTTGCTTTTTCCAACAGTGTTCTATTGATTCTCTCAGCCATTCCTTTCTGTTGAGAAGTTTCCATTACCGAGAAGTGCCTTTTGATGCCCCACTCCTCATAAAATCTCTGGAACTCCCTGCTGGTATATTCCTTGCCACTGTTTGACATCAGACACTTCACATTCCTACCCTGCTCCTTCTCCACCTTAGCCTTCTAGATTCTAAATTTGGTGAAGACCTCTGATTTCTCCTTCATGAAGTAGATCCACTGCTTTCCTGAGAAATCATCTATCAAGGTAAAGAAGTATCTGGCCCCATTCCTTGCAGAAATCGGGGTTGGTCCCCAGACATCCATGTGTACTAACTCCAAGGGTTCTGCACTCCTAGCTGTGTTGACCAAGAACTGCATACTCCTCTGCTTCCCCATCTGATATGGCTCATAGATCTCCATGACTCCACCATTCAGGTCCGAAAGTAGTCCTCTCTTGCTCAGTTCTTTCATCCCCTATCTCCCATGTGGCCTAGGCGGTAATGCCACATCCTGTATACATCCCAAGGATTATGTTCCACAGCTACTGCCTCAGATTTTTTTGTCACCACAGAGCCCTCCAACTTGTATAGGTTGTTCTCCAGCCTTCTCCCTCTCATCACCACCTGTTGACACCAGATTGATTTTGATGATTACAAAATAATTAGGCAATTCTAAGCTTGATACAGGGAAGTTCGGTTACCTTGCAAGTAAGTATATTCATGCAAAATTTCATTGGTAAGAATGTACTTCATTTAATTTGCTTTGAATATTTTTTATCAGCTTGGGAGTTAACTGGTTAGCTAACTTGTTATTCCATTTAGCTAGCTGGCACACCTCTTAGCTAGCTGATACATTGTCTCAGTGCTTGGCCAACGATCTTGTATTTTAGCTAGCTGGTTAGCTAGCTTGTTAGCTAGCTGGTTAGCTAGCTTGTTAGCTAGCTGAAGTTTCTTCAGCTAACTAAAATGCTCATCACAGTGCTTGGCCGAACGCTCTATAAATTTAGCTAGCTGGTTGGTTAACTTGTTAGCTAACTGGAATTCGTTTTAGCTAACTCCAATTGCCTGTAAACTCTCCTGGCCGAACAGTTTCAAATTTTAGCTAACTATGGAGCTAGCTGCCAGGCCTTCTAGCTAGCTGACGTTTCTTTTAGTTAATTGCTTAGCTAACATTATATCCTGGAGCTAACTGGTTAGTTAACTATTTTCACAGGTGAGCTTGTGGCCGTGAGGTTTGAAAATTTAGTTAGCTGAGGAGCTAACTCCCTCTCTCTCTGGCCGTTTGTTTTCTCTGCTTAGCTAACTAGAAAGCTAGCTATCTTTTGTTAGTTAACTGGAGAGCTAACTAAGCTGGGTGTTTCTAGGCTATTTTGAAATTATTTAGCTAGTGAGCTAACTGGCTATCATTTAGCTAACTGCTGAGCTAACTCCACTTCTTCTGTTATCCCTGCAGCCGAGAGCTTTAAAATTTTAGTTAGCTTGAGAGCTAACTGCAATGCATGGCTCTTTCTTCTGACTTTTTGATATGCCTATTAGTTAACTGAAAAGTTAACTATTGATTGATTAGTTAGCTGGTGAGCTAACTAAGAAATCTGCACCTTTTTCTCCTGGCATTTACTTTTGCTGTTAGTTAGCTGGAGAGCTAACTAGCAATCTTTTTAGTTAACTAAAGTGCTGCCTCTGGATGTCTTTTTCAACCGTGGCCTCTATTGTGAGCTAGCTGACTAGCTAGCTGAGGATTATTGCTTAAGTCTTGTTCGAATGGTTTATTGTCTTCAGCTGTCTGAAGTTATTTCCAGCCAACTACCGCCTGAGTTCTTGAGTTTGCTTTTCCTCTCTTACTCTTTCTCTATTGCTATTTTAAGCTACACTTAACTTTTGGATTTTTGAATTTTTGCAGTGCTTTTCCTTCATCAAATGGAGATCAGCATTCAATGCTTAAGGGAAACATTTATAACGGTTATATTTTCTTCCCTTTTTATTTCCATTTGTTCCTAATGTATCTAACGGATATTTTTCTTGTTGGATGTTTATAAAAAGGTGGGATCTGAAGCACACCATTACGATTTCTGACAAAGAGAGTTTAAAAGAAAAATAATCCAAGAAAAGAGCTTATATTGCATATTGTTGAGTGGTTGTTGTGCATTCAAGTTCATTCATTGCTCCAAAAATTCGTCCGGATCTTTGAAGCTTTTCATGCAATCAAGACTTCAGCTACTTCGACCTCATTCATTTATTGCTGAGTTTATTGCTTCAAAAATTTGTAAAGTATATTCTGAATATTTGCTCATTGTGGGAGCTTCTCTTTATCTTTCCTTGATCATTTTTGTAAAAGGGTTAGTGTTAATCCTAATTATTTTGGGCTTCCTTGTGCCTTGAAACAAGAGGACTAGCCTAGGTTTGGCTTGGGGATTTGGTTCCTTGTGCCGTGAAACAAGAGGACTAGCCATGTGTGGCTAGGGGTTTTTGGCTACCTTGTGCCATATAAACAAGAGGGCTAGCCTGGTTTGGCTAGAGGTTGTAATCGTTGTGATACGATTAGTGGAATTCCCAAAGGTTTTGGGGAGTGGATGTAGGTGCTGAGTTTGGCACCGAACCACTATAACTTCTGTGTGTTTGTGGTTGTTTGATTCTCTACTGTTATTATTCTGTGCACTCCATTACACTGCTGTAAATCAAATTAGGGTTTAAGCACATACTTGCATAGTAATCAATTTTTTTAATAACCTAATTCACCCCCCTCTTGGGTTGCTACATATGGGCAACACCACCATATCTCCATTGGAGATTTTTATAACTCCACTCCTGGCATGACTGCTGAAGCTATATCCAGTCTGCTCCAGGTACTCCATTGACACCAGATTTTTCTTGAGTTCTGAAATATGCTTCACGCTGGTAAGAGTGCGCACAATGCCATCAAATATCCTCACCCTCACTGTGCCAATCCATGTCACCTTGAAAGGGTGATCATCTTCAAGAGTCACACACCCCTCATCAACCTCTGTGTAAGTACTGAACCACGATCGGTTAGGAGTGTAATGATGAGAACATGCTGAATCCAAGGTCCACATCTGTGAACTGTGATTGTGATCATCTGATACCATCAAGAGATCATCCTCTACCTATTGTCCTGCAACTGTACTCACAGATTCATATCCTTCCTTTTCTCCCTTTTTCAACTTAGGATAACCCCTTTTAAAATGTCCTACCTCACCACACTTATAGCACTTAGCCTTCCTAGACTATAATCATCCTCTAGGCTTGCTCCTGTCCCTACCTCTGCCTGACCTTTTCACAACTGATAGACCCTCCTAGGGAACAACTTCTTTGGTCATCCTCTCCCTCTGCTCATTCGTCTGAAGCACCGAGATAATATCTTCATAGAATAATGTCTCCTTCACGTAGAGCAGCGTCATGACCAATGAGTCATGTGATATGGGCAGCGAACACAATAGCAAAAGTGCCTTATCTTCCTCCTCCTTCTTGACCCCGACATTCAGCAATTCATTGCTCACCTAGTCGAACACCTGGATGTGGCCTAGCACATCTCCACCTTCTGACATCTGAAGGCTGTAGAGGTGCTTCTTCAACATCAACTTATTACACATCTTATTCCCCATATAGAGGGCTTGCAACTTCAACCAGAGTCCCTTCAGGGTCTTCTCATCCAGCACTGAATAAAGGACTGAATCCGCTAGACATCCCCTGATCATTGAACATGCCTTCTTTTCCAACGACATCCACTGCTTATCTGTCATCCCATCTGGCCCTTTTTTCAAAGCCAAATCTAAACCCTACTGCACAAGAAGGTCCTCTACTCGGACTTTCCATATGGAGAAACTTTCCTTTCCATCAAACTTTTCAAAATCTATTTTTATGCTACTACCCATGGCGATATTTCAATCAAAATAAAAGTAGCACAAAAATAAATTTTAGAAAATTAAGAAGTACCTTGATGGACCTTGTTGAAATTGTTTCAACCCTTTAAGATCTCCAAACAACTTCTTGTTTCTGAACTAGGCTTTAAGATCTCCAAACAACTTCTTCTTGTTTATGAAATAAGCACTGATACCACTTGTTGGGGTTTAGTCCCTAATGAATAGCGTTGAACAAGAACCAAAGATTTTATCCTATTACCAACGATAAGACTAGTCCCTTTGAACCAGAGTTCAAACCACCACAACCTTTCTTACTTCCTGGATTTATTTTATTAAATCTTTTTTCTTTGGATTTTTATTAGCCTACTGGAATACCTCTTTTTTATTAGCCTGCTGGAGTACCTTTCCCTTGTCCACGTCTTCTCATGCGTTCTCCTCACGCATGAAGCCTACGCATGAACGTCCTCCCTGTGAAGCCTCCTCCATGAACAAACTCACCGTGCATCCTTTTGAAATGTTTCATGGGATGTGAAGATCCTTGGAAGAAGTCAATGTGGCTGGAGGGAAGGATACTTGCATGGGATGTGAAGTTCATTAAAGAGCCTTAGAAGAAACTCTTCAAAGGACGCATGGTGAGTTCATTCATGGAGGAGGCTTCACAGGGAGGACGTTCATGCGTAGGCTTCGTGCGTGAGGAGAATGCATGAGAAGACGTGGACGAGGGAAAGGTATTCCAGTAGGCTAATAAAAAAGAGGTATTCCAGCAGGCTAATAAAAATCCAAAGAAAAAGGATTTAATAAAATAAATCCAGGAAGTAAGAAGGGTTGTGGTGGTTTGAACTATGGTTCAAAGGGACTAGTCTGATCGTTGGTAATAGGATAAAATCTTTGGTTCTTATTCAACGAGGAATCCCACTGTTGTTCATCAGGGACTAAACCCCAACAAGCTTTTGCATTGAATACGTGAGGACTCTTCAAGATCATTGATTGCTCCATCCTTGCTGTGTTAAAAAAACTCCGAGGCATTCAAAGCTTCACCTACATCCCCAAAGAGGCTTCATTTATTGCTGACATTTATCCAAAAGAAGAAGCCCATTTGTGGAGTGATCTTCAAAGTTGTAATGTATTTATTTATGAATATCTACTCACTATAGGAGCTTTGTCTACTCACTACTTTTCATCTAATCTTGTATTTAAAGTTTCATTTGGTTTGAAACTTATAAAGGGTTTGTTTTAACCCTTGTAATTTGTTGTAAGGCCACCTTGTGCCATGTGGCATGTTGCTAGCTTAGGAGGCTAGAGGTTGTAATCATTTGGTGAAATGATTGGAGTGAAAATTCTCAAGGGATTCTTGGGGAGTGGACGTAGGTACTAGGTTAGCGCAGAACCACGATAAAAATCATTGTGTTTGTGATTACTTGCTTATTTTCTTTGATACTTCCACATTCACCTCACTACACCGCTACCAATTAAATTTTAATTTGTAAAAAGTATATCCATGTGTGTTAAATTTTTAAGAACCCAATTTACCCCCCTCTTAGGTTGTTTCATTTGAGCAGCAAGTGGTATCAGAGCCTAGTGCTCCTAATTTCTTTGGCTTTAACAAGCTTGAGCCAAAGATCATTAGCAATCCAAATAAGTTTAGTTTTGACTGAGGGATAGTCAACTAATAGACCACCTTTGTTCAATGGAATAAACTACACTTATTGGAAAGCACAGAAAAAAATTTTCATCCAAGAACTAGATTATGATTTGTAAAGAATTATAATCAATGGCCTACATACACCCATAATCCAGACAAATGGTCATGACATCCCAAAGCCAAAAATAGAATGGGATGAGTATGATAAAAAGATGGCTCAACTGAATGCTAAAGCCATGAATGTGCTTTATTGTTCACTTGATGCTAATAAATTTAATCAAATTTCCACTTGCATTTCTGCAAAAAAATTTGGGATAGACCTGAGGTTACTCACGAGGGTACAAATTAAGTCAAACAATCTAAAATAAACATGCTTGTTCATAAATATGAACTATTTAAAATGGGTTATGCTGAAAGCATTACTGATATGTTTACAAGATTTATCGATAACATTAATGGGTTGAAAAGCCTAGGAAAATCATATACTAACGGTAATCTTGTTAGAAAAAATTTAAGATCCTTACCTATATCTTGGAAAGCTAATGTCACTACAATTCAAGAAGCCAAGGACCTCAATACCTTATCTTTTGAAGAATTAATTGGTTCACTGATAACTTATGAGCTGCAGCAGCGACAACATATTGATGAAGATGAGTCAAATAAAAAAAAACTATGGCACTAAAGAGTGCCACACAAAATGATGAGTGTAAGGAGATAAGTAGTGACAATGAAGAGGATGATGAGATAGCACTCATCAACCAAAAGTTTAAGAAATTTATAAGAAGAAGAAATTTGGAGGAAGAAGAAAACAATTCATTAAAGGGAAACATAGTAAAGAGAAAGAAAAAAATCAACCCCTTATATGCTACGAATGTAAGAAGCCAGAAGATATCAAATCAGAATATCCCCAATTGAAGAAAGGTCCTAAAAGAAAAGAAGAAAACCATGGTAGCTACTTGAAGTGACAGCGACGTTACAAGCTTCCAAGAGGAAGATAAAAATGAGGTCGCTACTGTATGTTTCATGGCAGATGATGATAAGGTAAGTCCAAGCATTCTAGATGACTTTACTTTTGATGAATTACATGATGCATTTTATGAATTGCTTGATGATTTTTCTAACTTAAGTTCAAAAATAAAGAATTGAAAGATCAAGTTAAGAACATAAGTTTGGAAAAAGAAAGATTTTCAAAAGAAAATGAATCCTTGCTTAAAGAAAATTAAGATTTAAAAAATGAATTAGATAGGATAAAACCTATTGTAGATAAATTTACTTTAAGCTCAAATAAATTAGAAATGTTCTTAATAGTCAAAGACCTATTTATGAGATTATCAAAGAGATTTTTCTCTTTGATATCATTCCACGATAAAGATATCAAAAGAAATCAACAATTGATTGTTGGATAGATATATAGGACACCTCACGTTAAAGTAATCTTCAAGAGTTGAAAGTTATCTTTACATTTTAGTTAATTAATTAATTAATTAAAAAAAGGGATGGTAGTTATTATTCTCTGATAATATAAGATTCATGAGAGAAAAATAACGGAAAATGATTGTCATCATCCACATTGAGTTTTCTCCTTCATTTTCACTTTGTCTCATGAGTTGTGAATACAAAGTGAATAAAAAACTCAGTTGAGTGATTTCAACCTAAATCAGAAATGCTCACTCATTCATGTTCATCATAATTTGGAGAATGTTTGGAAAGATCCATAGTTATCAAAAGGATTTGGTGATTCCAAGATAGTATTGACGGAGTTCAAGACATTCGATGAAAGGTTAATTTCTTAATCTCCTTATTATTTTTATTATTAAATTAATAGGGTATAGATCGTCAAATAATTTTTTTTAAGATATGTGATTTGATCCTTATCACATATTTTAAAATCGTTTTGAGATAACCAGCACAGCACCATCCAAAGGAGCCAAGGGGAAGGTGACAACATTAGCAACCTTAAGAAGTTGATCAAACCCCAGCTCAATAGTATCTCGTACCTGATCTCTGACTTGTCCACTCATCATGGTCTTTGTCTAAAGGCCTCCAATACTTGAGCTTTCTTTGCTTTGGTCGCTTGGGTACAGGCTAGGGAACTTCCTTCCTTATATAGAGCAGCTAGCAAATCTTCCAAGCAACGAAGGAAAACAGGGTCTTGACTTCAAGGCAACGCTACTTCATGAAGCACACTGCCTTCAAAAAGTTCCTGACCCAAAGTTGTCCCGGCCCAAAGTGGGCAAAAAATCGTTATAGTGATACCTAAATTTTCACTCCTTGGTATCTCTTGATTTGTAATCTTCACTATTTCTTCATTTGTATTTCTATTCCCACTAAAATTACATGTTATGTATTCAGTTTTAGTTCTACTAATCTTAAAACCTTTAGATTCTAAAGCCTCTCTCCAAATCTCTAGCTTAACATTTACTCCAGATTTAGTTTATCAATCAACACTATATCATCTTCAAATAACATACACCATGGGATATCATTTTGAATATGTTTTGTTAATTCATCCATAGCTAACACAAAAAGATATGGACTTAAAGCAGATCCTTGATGTAAATCTTTAGTAATTAAAAATTCACTAGTTTTATCTATTATTATTTTAACAATAGTTATTGCTCTATCATACATATCTTTTATCAATTCTATGTACCTTTTCGTAACTTCTTTTTTCTCTAAAATCCATTATATTATTTCTCTAAATACTCTATTATACGTTTTCTCTAAATCAATAAAGACTATATAAAGGCCTTTTTTTTTTTTTTCTATACTTCTCCATCAATCTTCTTAATAAATAAATAGTTTCATGGTCGATCTTTTAGGCATAAATCCAAATTAGTTATTTGACACTAAAGTTTCAGCTCTTATTCGATTTCTATTACTCTCTCCTATAATTTTATTGTATGACTTATCAGCTTAATTTTTCTATAATTTGTACAGTTTTGAATATCTCTTTTATTTTGTATATGTATATTAATATACTTTTTCTTTAATCATCCGATATCTTTTTAGTTGCTACAATCCTATTAAATATATTGGTTAACCACATGACTCCAATTTTTCTTAAGCCTTTTCAAGCCTCAATAGGGATCGCATATGGTCCCAGTGCCTTTACATTTTTTTTTCTACTCAAAGCCTTTTTGACCTCAAGCATGCTGCCTTTACATTTTTATTTTACTCAAAGCCTTTTTGACCTCAAGCATGCTAAATCTATGAAAAATTTATGTTTATTGTTACTCCTAGGTTATCACATTTTCTACCATTAAATTTTTTAAATTATTTTTATTTAATAATTTTTAAAATAACTTTTTCATCAATCTTTTATCTCTTCTTCTTTTACTAAGACTTTTTTATCTTCATTCTTAATACATTTAATATAGTCCAGATCTTTTTTTTTTTTTCTCTTAGTTTTTCTAGTTTATATATAGTCTTTTCACCTTCTTTTGTATCTAATCTATTATATAAATCATTATAGGCTTTAAGTTTGGTATTACTTACCACTTTTTTAGCTTCTTTCTTTGCATTCCTATACTTTTGAGACTTTCTTCATCTCTAGCCTCTTGCCAATTGTGTAGTTCATCCTTTTAATCTTGATGGCTACTTGAACTTTCTTGTTCCACCATCAAGTTTCTTTTTCTACTAGTCCTACTCCTTTTGATTCTCCTAGAACTTCTTTTGCTATGTTTTTTATGCATTTTGTTATTTTTTTCTATATTAAGTTAGGATCACTATTTATATTCATAGTCATTACTCTTACTAACTTTTCTTTAAATAATTCTAGTTTTTCTCTTTTATTTTATTATTTAATTTTTGGATTAATAGTTTTATATTTTACTCTATTTTTTATTTTTATCTATATGTCTGCTATCATTATCCTACGTTGTGAAGTTAAACTTTCTTCTGAAAATAATTTTACACTTTTTGCATATTATTTTATCTACCTTTCTAATTAAAAAAAAATTATTTTACTTTTATTAGATTCACTTTTAAATATTATTAAATGTTCATCTCATTTTTTGAAATAAGTGTTTGCTATTGTTAGATCATATGCCACTGCAAAATCTAATAAGTTCACACCGACTTCATTCCTATCTCCAATTCCATTACTTCATGTACTATTTCATATCATCCCTTTGTTTTCCTATATGTCCATTAAAATCTCTTGTGTATATATATATATATATATATATATATATATATATATATATATATCTTTTCTTCTTATGGTATTTTTTGCATTACTTCATCTATGTCTTCCAAAATTGTCTTAGTTTGTTGGTATAATCCTACTTGTGGTACATATGCACTAATTATGTTCATTATATTATTTTCAATTATAAGTTTTAGTGATATAATCTGGTCTTCTTTTCTAGTTACTTTAATAACATATTTCTTAAAATTTATGTTTGCAATTATTCCTACTGCATTTCTATTTTTTATTTTTCAGTGTAATATAATTTATATCTCTTATTCTCTATTTATCTAGATCTTTTACCTACTCATTTAGTTTTTTATAAGTATATTATATTTACATGTCTCCTAATCATAGTGTCCACTATCTTCATAGCTTTGCTTGTTAGTGTTCCTATGTTCTAAGTTGCTATTCTAAGCTGATTATCATGGACTAACTTCTTTACCTATACTCGTTCGTAGTGCAGGGACCCTTACTCACTTATCATCGCATCCGGGCACCGATGCGGCGCCCCTTGCCCATTTTTCGAAACATCCAAAGGCAGATGCAATACGCTCTTAACGGGGACGTTCTAGCTCTTCGCATAGTTTGATTTAGCATATTCATATTTTAAGGTATCTGATGGAGCTTTATACTGGTTGTCAGCTATCTAACGCAACCCTCCTCCTTTACCCGGGCATGGAACCAGCCTTGGGGGAGTTAAACATGACTGTTCTCGTGTTTCGAAAGTACAAGTATATTTTCTATAGGTTGGCTTTGGGGCCAATTTGCCTACGAGTTAACTTGCATATTTTTATCTCACTTACGGTCTAAGTATAATTTAACTTACAATACGTAGTTAGGTTATATTACTTCAAATGAGATGAGCAGCACTACAACATGACATGTAGTGCAACTTCAACCACACTGCTCCAAACAATCCCTCAATGTTTTCTAGAGAGATCCTTGTCTTGTTTTTTAGACTTAACGTAATGGCAATAATTTCCTCTTATGAGCATTTATGTATTTCAGCTCCAAAGCCTCACCGGCCAGTCAGAATTCTTCAATGAGCCCAATGAAGCTGAAAGCATAATTCCCTGGGCTGTCTTTGTTTGGAAGAATTTATTTGTATTTGAAACCGTTGAAGAACCAATCAGAAATTCTTAATTCTCTCCCAGTACAAGGTATGTTGTGTGAATTGAACCGTCATTCAGGTTAACATTTTCATTACCAGCTGTCTTATCAGCCCCTTTCTTACGAGACCTCTTTTGGACTCTTTTGCAGATTCTTGAACCAATATTTGGAACTTTGAGAAGGAAAGAGTTTTAAATGGTCGTCTTTTACTTGTTCGTTGCAGCTTTTGAACGAGAAACACTACACATGAGATTCTTATGAAGAGCTTTTAGTATTATTTCTCTGTAATGTCGTGCATAGATTTGTTTCCCGACAAATTTGTTTGATGAAATTAAAGAGATGGGCTAAAATTGTGAAATAATTATTTGCTGTTTTAACTATGTTCAGTTGCTTGTTGCTGCTACTTTTTATGGTAAATAAACCTGCCGCACTGCCACTTGTGTTTGGTTGGTCTCACATGCTTGAACTCAAATTTCAAGTGTTGTTTCTTTGATGAGCGACACCAATCCAAGGCAGATTTCAGTTTAGCTGGCTACTTTGGATTCTGTCTATACTGCATCATACAGAACCTTTCGGTTGAATGACAGTTCACCTATTTTCCAGATCACAAGCTCAACAATGCTTGAACGATGCTGGAAAATCCATTTGAACTAGATCATGTTGGGATTGTTTCCAGCACAGATTGTTTTGGAAAGGGGAATCAAGGTAGAAGAAGGGTTTTCTCTCAAGAATAAAATTGATCTATTGCGTTTCATTAAGCACACCATCATATAAATATTGCTTCTTGTTTCTACGGATAAACATAATCCTCTTATGATCTTATCCATATGAGGCTACCCCGCCAAAGCATAAAAAGATAGGCCCATTATTTAAAAGCCCAACTCATACTAAATAAAATAAAATAAAATACTAAAAACTAACAACCATTATATTTTAACACTCTCCTTTAATGGTTGTTCTTGGATATCCATAAGATCTCTAAAGTGTATGAATTTCTCCTTGGGTAGTGCCTTGGTGAAGATATCTGTAATTTAATCTTCAGTCTTCACATACTTGATTTCAATTTCTTTTTCTTCTACCACATCTCTAATGAAATGGTACTTGATTTTGATATGCTTCGTGCGGCTGTAATATATAGGATTCTTTGTCATAGAAATAGTAGATTTGTTGTCACATAGCAGAGTAGTAGCTTCTTCTTGCTTTTTACCCATATCTTTAAGTATTCTTCTCAACCAAATTATTGTTGTGCTGCCGAAGTTGTTGAAACATATTCTGCTTCAGACGAAGATAATGCCACTGTATCTTGCTTCTTGGATGCCCAAGATATGATACTTGATCCATAAAAGAATGCATATCCTGATGTGCTTTTCATGTCATCAATACTTCTAGCCCAATCACTATCACAAAACCCAAATAATTTCACCATATCATTCTTGTTCTTTCATATATGATCCCATAATCTTTAGTACCTTTGATGTATCTCAAGACTCTTTTTGCTTGTCCAAAGTGAATATTACTTGGCTTTTGCATAAATCTAGAAAGTAAACTTGATGCAAACATTATGTCTGGCATTGTAATTGTTAGATATAATAAACTTCCAATAATGCTTCTGTATAATTGTGCATTGGCTTCACCACTTTCATCTTCTTTCATCAACTTATCATTTACCACAAAAGGTGTTTCCACACTATTGCAATTTTTTATGTTGAATTTCTTGAGAATGCCTTCTACATACTTCTTTTGACTAATAAATATACCATCTTTTCTTTAATTGATTTCAATTCCCAAGAAATAATGAAGCAAACCCATATCATTCATTTCATATCTTATCATCATATCACTTTTGAAAGTGAAGATCATATTCTCATTGTTACCAGTATTAATTAAATCATCAACATAAAGAGAGACAATGAGAATATTATTACCTTATTTCTTCATATAAAGTGTTGGTTCACTTGGACTTTTTAGAAAACCTTTTTCATTGAAGTAGGTATCAATCTGAGAGTACCATGCTCTGGGTGCTTGCTTCAGCCCATACATTGCTTTCTTCAACTTGTATACCTTATTTTCTTGACCTTTGATGATGAAGCCTTGAGGTTGTTCAACATAAAATTCTTCTTCTAATACTCCATTCAAGAATGCAGACTTTACATCTAGTTGATGTAGTTTTCAACTTTTATGTGCTGCTATAGAAATAAGAGTTCTAATTGTATCATGTCTAGCAACAGGTGCAAAAGTTTCTTAATAATCAACACCAGGTAATTGAGAGTGCCCTTTGCTACCAATCTTGCTTTGTGTCTTTGAATGGTGCCATCTGGATTGTGTTTTGTTTTGTAGATCCACTTTAAGCCAATGACTTCTTTATTACTTGGTTTCTTCACTAATTCCCAAGTTTTGTTCTTCTCAATCATATTGATTTCTTCTTGCATTGCCTTGTTCCATACTTCTTCATGCATAGCATTTTCATAAGTTTTAGGCTCAATCATGCAGAAATTACAAGAAGCATAAATGTCACTTAACCTTCTCATTTTTATAGGAGTATAACTTGAAGATGGACTTGAACTTGAAGTTGAAATGGACTTATATTTGGAGAAGTTTGTGGTAAACCTTCAACCTCATTTTCTTTATTTTTAGCATCATAAATTTCTTCATCATGAGAAATAATATTTTCTTCAACTTTCTTTTGCTTCCAATCCCAAGCAACTTTTTCATTGAAAATAACATCTCTTCTTATGATCACTTGATTTTGCTTCAAGCTGAAAAGTTTGTAACCTTTTGATTTAGAACTGTATCCAACAAAGATACATTTTTCACTTACTTCATCAAATTTATGTCTCCTTTCCTTTGGAATATGTGCATAGCACACACATCCAAATATTTTGAAATGCTTCAGTAAAGGCTTTCTACCATACCAAGCTTCAAATGGTGTCATATTTTGAAGAGCTTTTGTTGGACATCTATTTATCAGATAAACTGTGTATTTACTACTTCTGCCCAATAAGAATTTGGAAGGCCTTTGTCTTTGAGCATAGATATAAACATCTCAACAATAGTGCGATTCTTTATTTCTGCAACTCTATTTTGCTCTGGTGTATAGCTAATAGTCAATTGTCTTTGTATACCATCATCTTCACAAAATTTCTTAAATTCATTTGAATTATATTCACCACCTCTATCACTTCTCAGTACCTTGATATAATGCCCACTTTGTCTTTCCACAAGATTTTTAAACTTCTTAAAGATAAGAAATGCCTCTGATTTTGTCTCATAAAATACACCCATGTCATCCTTGAATAGTCATCAATAAAAATAATGAAATAGATGTTACCTTCATGAGAAGGAGTTTTCATAGGTCCACATATGTCAGTACGAATAAGCTCCAATGGTGCTTTAGCTCTCCATACATGCTTTTTTGGAAATGCCTCTCTATGTTGTTTTCTAAGTACACATCCTTCACAAGGTTCTTCCTTGTCATGTATTGCTGGTAGACCATACACCATATTCTTTTGATATAAACTTCTCAAACTTTGAAAATTCAAGTGCCCAAACCTTTTGTGCCATAACCATGACTCATCATTTACCTCCATCTTCCATGTAGCATCCTTTGCATAGTGCAAAATAAGAGGAAAACTTTTATTTTTCTTCATCTTGATATTTACCATAAGTTGCTTTTTCATCCCTCTATCATATAACTTGCAAACATTATTTTCAAAGTGTACCATATGGCCATTCTCAATCAGCTGTCCAACACTCAAGAGATTTTGCTTCAAATCTGGAACAAGTAAAACATCATGAATGAATTTTCTTCCTTTCTTGGTATTGATTTCAATTGTGCCTTTGCCTCTTGCTTGGACTAGAACATCATTTCCCATCTTCACTTGTAAAATTGAAGAACTACCAATATTCTAAAAATAGACTTGTCTCCTGTCATGTGATTGCTGCAACCACTGTCAAGATACCACATATTATTACTTTGCTCTTATGCAGTTTGACATGTATATAGTGTGCTTTGTTGACCTTCAATTTCTTCTGAGAAGTGTGCTTGTTCATTTACTGTATCTGCAATCTTTTTGAACATGTCTAAACTTTTTGCAATTATAATATTAGGGTTTTCCCCTAAACCAACAATCTTTTTCAGCATGAGAAGACCTTTTATATATACTGCACCTTTGTTGAGTGCTCTCATCATATTGCCTTTTTGAAAAATTATTTCTTTACATTTCTCTACCTTTTTCTTTTATAGTTCTTCCTCTTCCTCTACTCTGGTTTTCACCTCTAAATGACTCTCTTTTGACTGGAGCATGACTAGGTGATTCTTTTTGAGAATTTTTATCAACCACTTTGAGTTTAGATTGAAAGACACTTTCAATTGATGATTCTTTATGCCTAAACAATCTTTGCTCATGAGCTTCAAGAGATCCCATTAATTCATGAACACTTAATTCAGAGAGATCTTTAGATTTTTCAATAATTGCAACTATTGTATCAAATTTTGGAATAAACTAGCCAAGATTTTGTCACATATTCTTCGCTCGGTGATAGTTTCACCATAGCTCTTCATTTGATTAACAATCTTCGTAATTTTAGAGAAGTAATCCTTCATTTTTTTATTTTCGTGCATTCTCAAATTATCTAATTCTCTTCTTAGAGTTTAAAGTTTGATAGCTCTTACCTTTATGTTGCCTTGAAATTCCTCCAACAAGATATCTCATTCCTTCTTTGATTTGGTGGCTCTAATAATTCTTGGAAAAAAATTTCTCAAATACAGCTTGTTGGATAAAGAACAAAGCTTTGCATCCTTCTTTTTGTAGTCCTTCAGTTGCTCCTTCTGATTATTTGTTGGATTAACCTGGTCTTCATACCCATTCTCAATTAGATCCCATAATTCTTGTGAAATAAAAAGGGTCTTCATCTTGATGCTCCAATAATCATAATTTTCTCCATAAAAAATAGGGATAGAAGGTTGGTGGATATTCATACCAATATTGTTTGGAGTTGCCATGAATTTTTTGAAGCAATTTTTTCTTCACCGTTTCTTTGTTGATCACCTCGTGGAATAGACAACGGATCTTTGGCCTTCACGTCCACTACCAAGAGCTTTCCTTTTCTCCACCAAAGATCCAAAGAGGAAAAAATCCAACGGATGCAGTGTCATCGTTTCCGCTCCTTGTTCTCTTGCCAAAAGTAATGCGGAATCGCGGCCCTACGTGAGATCAAGAAGTTACAGGAGATAACACTTTTTTTTTTATAATCTGAACCAACTCGTGAGATCCAACGCCAAACGCTTGAGCGGTTAAATCTCTTTCTTCACGGCTTCAAGATTCCTATGGCATTAAATTATCTAGCTCTTCTCCATAGCATTAATGTGGCTCTTCTCCGTAGCATTAATTGCCGCTGTGATGAGAATCTCCTTCGACAGAAATCCTAATGAAAGAACTCATCGGCTATGCATGGAAAGGAAGCACTGCTGGCTTCGGTCTTCTTGTCCTCCTCGCCTTCACCAGCTTCCTTCACCTTCGTTACCGTCTACAAAATCAAGAAAGCAAGATTTCTTTTCTTTCTTTCTTATTTCTTCGATCTTTTGTCATGCAAGAATTTTTTGCAACCAATCTCTGATACCAATTTTTGTTGGGATTGTTTCCAACACAGATTGTTTTGGGAAGAGAAATCAAGGTAGAAGAAGGGTTTTCTCTCAAGAATAAAATTGATCTATTATGTTTCATTAAGCACATCACCATATAAATATTGTTTCTTGTTTCTACGGATAAACATAATCCCCTTATGATCTTATCCATCTGAGGCTACCCCACCAAAGCATAGAAAGATAGGCCCATTATTTAAAAGCCTAACTCAGACTAAATAAAATAAAATAAAATACTAAAAACTAAAAATCATTATATTTTAACAGATCATCTGCCACTCCTCACTATGAATGTGGGGCAGAGATGGGTGGATCTGTTGAAATGGATTTCTATGATGGCATGAGTTCCAGCTTCCCTGATCATGCTTTTGAATTCAACTTGGTGAGCTGATCATGTTTTGAGATCCAGAATATTTTTCTTGGAGAAAAGCTTTCTATATAATGTATTATATACAACTGTCTAAATGTTAGTATTTATGGATGATTGTGTTGGGAATTTCGTATGTTATATATGAATTAAATTCATATAACACACAGCGGAAAATAAAAATAAAAACGAATTTAATTCCCAAAGCCCAAGATCCTCAGGAAACAAATTCAGTTAACAAGAAATAACACATGATTATTTTAATAGATCATACCTGTGTTCTTTATTAGGGATGATGCACGATGAAGCCGGTAAACGATTTACCACTAGCCGTCCATGTGTCTGGCTTCTAATGGTGATCCATGCGAAGATCTTTGGATGATGTCCTCTCATGATTGGATGATAACCTTCTTGCGAGGGGTGCTAGCGCCTCTTTTCTTTTCTATTGATTTTCCAAATCAAAAAAGGATTTCTTGATCAAGATCAAATCTTGATCAATCAAAAGAGAGAAAGGAATGTCCTAGAGAGAGAAAGGATGTTTTAGAGAGAGAAAGGAGGTGTTAGGCATCCAAGAGAGAGAGAAAAGAGGAGTTTGGTGTCTCTCTCGAAGGGGGTATTTCTCTCCCTTTTATACATGAAAAGGAGGTTATGTGGTTCCATAAAAAAAGAAATTTTATCACAACCACCTAACCATTCAACCTTATCAAGTTGATAACAATTATCCTAACAAATTTAGGATATTTGCTATCATGATAATGTTAAGATTACAACCACCAAACCACATCCCTAAAAATTAGGAAATTGGTTATCCCATGAAACCAACGTGCAACCTTGAATTTGGCTTCATGAGAATGCCCCAAATCATGGGGTTCACTCCTCCATGACGTGGAGATGGGTCATGTCCATCACATGGGCATGGATCCATCTTCCACGTGGCACGATCTCAGCCCTCGGTTTAATTGGGTTTCCATGAATCAAATCATGCCATCAAATGGACCCAATTAAATACCATATTATTAATCTCAATTAATCTAAGCCATCCATCACATGGATCAAGCCTAATTAATGGATTTCATATGTACATCTCATGTACAAAAGGTCTCTCTTTTGAACAAAAAATTCTTTTCTCTATAATGAATCCTATTCATCAATTTCATGTTCTCTTCATTAAGATTGAGTCAAACCCAATCCTAATTTATTGGTTATCTGATTTGAATTAAGTCCAACTTAATTCCCATTTTAACTTCATCCAAATCTTCTTAATGCGTGTGACCCATTAGGTCCCTTGACACGTTGGTAATAATCATGTCCCTAATATTGACCCTAAGGATGACTTGATCAACACCTTGTCCAAGTCAATTCTTTAACCAAATCAACTCTTTGATTAAGTCAAAGAATCCATGATTATAGATCATGAGCGACCTCTAGCAAAGCATCATGACCACCCAAGTGTTAAGGGTTTGTTGACGTGGTCATCAACACCTATCCATGAACGGTTATCGTACAATTCAATCCCTTCGTCTCATATCCCAGATCAATCAGTGGTATGGAATGTGTCAACCATATAATTGATCTTTGTTTACTTGATCTCAGAAAAATTGACTCATATGAATTAGAACTTCGAAACCATTTCGAATTCCAACTCAACCTTGCAAGGATTTAACAATTAATTTAATCCATCAAGTGGCCGTGGGATATAGCCCTTTCTATCAAGGAAGACAAATCCTGTCTTGATCAAACACCACCTTCATATGCTTCATATCATACCCAATCGATACCATATTTGCCACCCATGGCTAGAGCGATGTTTGCATGTCGTCAAAGCATGATATTCCACACATAAGGTGCAATGAAGATCTCAAGTCAAAGGATCACTCGCACCACCGTCATCAAAGATCAACCATCGACACTATATAGAATATCCATATGGGATCGCTGTGAGGGTCATCCAATGTATCGTTACAATAACGAACATCCACACACCATATCCAAGTATCTTCATACTTCAGCTTGCAAGATCAGCTGCACACCACAAGGGCGAAGATATGCAATGTGTGCTAGTCTCAACGGCATTCGACAATGTCCAATCCTATCTACACATCGACTAGGGAAGTTTAAAGAATCGAACCATAATGTGCAATTTTGGATCTCACAATTTGTAATCTCTATTACAAATTCCATATGCACAGTTCGCATTCATTTTGATTTTATCTCACAGGAAAAATATATCTAATATATATATGAAAAATACCTGGATAGATAAAGAAACCAATAAATTTGATTTGCATTCATAAAGAAATGTGTACAAACTAGCATCTTATCCAATTGGATCTAGGGCACACACTAACAATCTCCCACTTGCACTAGAGCCAGTCACCCATGTATCTAATACCAAGTGACTCAGCATGACTATCATGCTTCTGCTGCGGTAGGACTTTAGTGAACGGATCGGCAATATTGTCATCCGTGGGGACTCATTCTATTTTTATATCATTTCGTCCAATAATTTCTCTAATTACATGATATCTTCTAAGTACATGTTTGGACCTCTGATGAGACCTTGGCTCCTTGGCTTGCGTAATAGCTCCATTGTTATCACAATACAAGAATATTAGATTAACAATGCTTGGAACCACTCCATGTTCAGTGATAAACTTTTTTATTCAAACTGCTTCTTTAGCTGCATCTGATGCTACAATGTACTCGGCTTCAGTTGTAGAGTCAGCGGTCGTCTCGCTTGGAACTCTTCCAGCTGACTACACCACCATTGAGTGTGAACACATAGCCTGATTGTGATTTATAATCATCTCCATCAGACTGAAAACTAGAATCCGTGTAACCTCGAACTATAAGATCGAGTCCTCCATAAACCAAGAACATATCCTTAGTTCTTCGCAAGTACTTAAGGATATTCTTGACTGCCATCCAATGTTTCTCACCAGGATTTGCTTGATATCTACTCGTGATACTCAAGGCATAAGAAATATCAGGCCTCGTACATAGCATCGCATACATAATGCATCTAATTGCTGATGCGTATGGTATCCTTTCCATGTACTCTCTTTCTTCTTGGGTCTTAGGACTCATGTCCTTGGAGAGATGTACACCATGCGACATTGGCAGGAATCCCTTCTTGGATTCCTCCATGCTAAATTGCTTTAGCATCTTCTCTATGTATGTGGATTGGGTCAATCCAAGCAACCTTCTAGATCTATCTCTATAGATCTTTATACCAAGTATATAGGCTGCTTCTCCCAAATCCTTCATGGAGAATTTACTTGACAACCAATCCTTCACTTCTTTAAGGAAGGATACATTGTTTCCTATTAATAATATGTCATCCACATATAATATCAAGAAAACAATATCACTCCTACTAACCTTCTTGTACACACATGGATCATTCTCGTTTTTGATAAAATCAAACTCTTTGATTGTCACATCAAATCGGATGTTCCAACTTCTAGAGGCTGCTTAAGTCCATAAATAGACCTTTGTAGCTTGCACACTTTCTTAGGATCTATGGATTCAAAACCCTCTAGTTGTGTCATATACACATCCTTCTCTAAATTTCCATTTAGGAAGGTAGTCTTGACATCCATCTGCCAGATCTCATAGTCAAAATATGCTGCTATTGCAAGCAAAATCCTTATGGACTTATGCATGGCTACAGGTGAAAAGGTTTCATCAAAGTCAACACCTTATCTTTGCTTGTAACCTTTTACAACTAGCCTTGCCTTATAGGTAATCACATTACCATCCATGTCGATCTTCTTCTTGAAAACCCATTTGCACCCAATGGGTTTTACCCCTTCAGGTGGATCAACCAAGGTCCATACCTGGTTGTCATACATGGAGTCCATCTCAGATTTTATGGCCTCAAGCCATCTCTCAGAGTCAATATTAGACATTGCCTCCTTGTAGTTGTAGGCTCATCATCCTCTATAAGAAATGCATATTTCTAGGGATGCGAATTGTCCTACTAGATCTACGTAGCTGGTGTGTACTTGGAGCCACCTATTGCTTTTCATGCAACGTCTGCCTGAATGTGGGTTGAGTCTCCTGCTCAACTCCCACTATATTCGGCATATGCTCCATTCCATCTAATGGGTTAATATTAATTTATGGTTCTTGAGCTTCACTAAGTTCAATCTTACTCCCACTACCAATTGTGAGAATCTCATTCTCTAGAAATATGGCATGTCTTGAGACAAATACCTTTTTCTCAAGTGGGTGGTAGAAGTAATATCCTTTTGTTTATTTTGGATATCCACAAAATTGCATTTAACAGATCTAGCTTCTAGCTTGTCTAATTCATTATGCTTCACATAAGCGTAACAGCCCCAAACCCTTAAATGATTAAGGGATGGTTTCTTTCCATACCATATCTCATAGGGAGTGGAGTTGACCGATTTAGATGGAACTCAAGGTATATTCGGTAGTTTCTAGCGCATAACCCCAAAATATTTTTGGAAGATCTGCAAGGCTCATCATGGAACGTACCATGATACTACGGTGTACCAGGAGGAGTCCATTGAGGAAGAATTCCATTCTCCTTCAAATAATCTATGAACTCATGGCTTAAGTATTCACCACCTCGATCTGATCGAAGTATCTTAATACTCTTGTCATTTTGTTTTTCTACTTCACATCTAAATTCTTTAAACTTTTCAAAGGCTTCAGATTTGTGCTTCATCAGATATACAAAATATCTACTATGGTCATCTATGAACGTGATGAAATAAGAAAAACCTCCTATGGCTTGAATGTTGATGGGTCCACATACATCCGAATGTACTAAACCCAAACATTCAGTTGCTTGCTCGCCTTTTCGGTAAAAGGTGACTTGGTCATCTTTCCAAGTAAGCATGACTCGCATTCCTTAAACGATTCCCAATCGAATGAGCCCAAGTATCCATCTTTATGTAACTTCATTAAACGAGTTTCATTTATATGGCCTAAACGACAATGCCATAGGTATGAATCCCTAGAATTATTTGATTTTAATCTTTTTGATTCAATATTGAGAATAGGGGCTTGAAGATTAAGAACATAAATTCCGTTAAACAATTCAGCAGAACCAAAGAACATTTTGTTCCAAAAAATATAAATACCATTATTTTCAATTTCAAAAGAATACCCATTCATTACTAAACATGAAACGGATATGATATTCTTTGTTATGTTCGCACAAAGTAACAATTACTAAGTTCTATTTCAAGCCCTGTGGGCAAAGATAAAAAGCAAATTCCTACAGTTAATGCAGCAACCTTGCTCCATTTCCCATGCGCAGAATCACTTCATCCTTTCCCAGTCTTCTACTGTTTCTTATCATCTACATATTAGTACAAATATGAGACCCACAACCGGTATCCAATACCCAAGTGGAATAAGAAGTAATAGAAGAATACATCTCAATTATGAATGTACCTGATGTTGAAGCATCAGTATGCTTTTTTCTTTTAGACTTGCCAAATAAGCCCTGCAGTTACGCTTCCAATGCCCATCCTTGTTACAGAAGTGACATTTTCCTTTGGCTGCATCCTTCTTGGCTATATTCTTCTTAATGCCTTTTGTTTGCTTAGTTGTCTTGGCCTTTTGGGCCTTATTCTTCTTCAGACGCTTCTTCTGAGTGCCTGAAGATTCTACAACCATCAATTGCCCTTTATCCTTTTTGATGCTAGGCTCAGCATTAGTCAGCATATTTGCAAGCTCTGGCAATGTAGCCTCAAGTCTGTTCATGTTGAAATTCAACACAAAATGCGAATAGCTAGGAGGCAATGACTGTAAAACCAAGTCGATACTCAGTTCATGGTCCATTACGAAACCCAATTGCGCTAACTTCTCAATCAAATTGATCATTTTCAGCACGTGTTCACCCACTAATGAACCCTTAGTCATTTTGCACTGAAACAGCTCTTTGGAGGTTTGAAACCTCTCATAGCGAGATTGTGCACCAAAAACTTTTGCAGGTGCATCAAAATCGCATGAGCATTTAAATGCTCATGCTGTTTTTGAAGATCTGGTGACATAGATGCCAACATCAAGCATGTGGCCATCTCTTCAGCATCTCTATGCCGATTATATGCCAGAAGAACTTCATTTGAAGCATCCGCAGGTGGGACCTCTGGTGCTGCCTCATCAAGGACATATAGGATTTTCTCATAGAATGATCTTGATATTCCTTAGCCAATTAGGAAAATTAGGTCCGGTTAGCTTGTTGGATTCTAGGATACCTCTGAGATTGATGTTCACACTCATGGTGTCTCTAATAACTAAAAAAAATAGAACGAGTCAATTATTATGAATGCAAATCATCGATTTAATATGGAAATGTTAATATTTTAATTAAATTGATTTCTCCCACTATTTTATCAAGCTCAATAGCCCTCTCTATTAATCTCAAAAAATTATCAAATAATTTTTTAGCGGGCTAGGACCCTCAAATTGACTTACCTTGACCTTGCTATGGCACAACAAATCTTAGTAAGCCAAATTAGGTAGATTTATCAATCACATCAAATGTGACTCCTAGATCATTTAGGGGACATTGCTTGTCAATCACATCTGATGTGATCACCCTAAACATTGCCTCTAGATTAGACTGACCCTGACTATGGCCAATTATGCCAGCTAACCTAGTTAAGTCAACCCATTGTTCCCCAATCAACTCCTCATAGGTCACTTGATCTTGGCTATGGCACAACAAATCTCATGCCCTAATGATTTTGTATCATGTGAACAATGGAAGGCTAATGACTTAATATTCATGGAGGGATTTAGCGCATAGGTCCCATCATGCATGTACAACATTTGTATCACGCTAGGTTACATATCTATATGTGAATTTTAGATTAATTTCAATTAACCTAAATTTCATAAGATCCAATCTTATGATTGGGACTCCTAATCAAATTAGGATCCTGATCACTATCTAATATGGGAACCCTAATCATGTGACCAAATCAATTGCTACCATCCTGATTAACCTTAATTGATCTAATCAATTAAGAGCTTTCCTTAACAATGGCCAGATCAGCTGATCAATGGGGTCCTATTTAGCATACCCTTCATCCCATTGAATGGGTTTTCCCAGGCAGTGAACGGAGCAATTAAAAACCATGATCGTACCTTTCTAGACACCATTGTAGTTAAGCCCAATTGATTTGATCAATTATGGAATCATAGGATCAAACAATGATATGGTTAAATCTAATTTTTCTTAAACCTTATCATCTATTACACATTATGATAAGATAAGATAGTGATCTTTAGGGATTTATGATAAGTGTCAAATATTTTATAACAATTTATATATTTGTCTTATCATTATCTGTTATGATAAATTTATTTTCATCACATGAAAATCCTAATTGGTCTCTATCATAACATCCCTAACATGATAACATGTCAAAATTTAAAATTTTAATTTTAATCTTGATTATCATGTTATCATAATAAAATTATTTTAGACTTTAATCACGTTATTTATCATGTCAAAATTAAATTCTAACATGATATGTTAAATTTCAGCCTTTATGATTATGTCATACATAAATCATAATTTTTAATTTTTAACATGATCAAATCTAAATAATTCATATTTATTATCATATAATAAACTTATTAAATTTAATTTTCATCAATATAATTATTTTAGATTTTAATCATGTTATTTATCATGTCAAAATTAAATTCTAAACATGATATGTTAAATTTCAGCCTTTATGATTATGTCACACATAAATCATAATTTTTAATTTTTAACATGATCAAATCTAAATAATTCATTTATTATCATATAATAAACTTATTAAATATTTAATCTTCATCAATATAATTATTTTAGATTTTAATCATGTTATTTGTCATGTCAAAATTAAATTCTAAACATGATATGTTAAATTTCAGCCTTTATGATTATGTCACATAAATCATAATTTTTAATTTTTAACATGATCAAATCTAAATAATTTACATTTATTATCATATAATAACTTATTAAATATTTAATCTTCATCATATGGTAATATTTATATTTTACATCGCATGTAAAATTTAGATCTTTGTTTATAAAAACTAGAACTCAGGTAATCTATCAAATTAACTGTATTTGAAGCCTGAGGAGGCTCTGATACCACTGTTGGGAATTTCGTTTGTTATATATGAATCAAATTCATATAACATGCAGTGAAAAATAAAAATAAATACGAATTTAATTCCCAAAGCCCAAGATCCTCAGGGAACAGATTCAGTTAACAAGAAATAACACATGATTATTTTAATAGATCATACCTGTGTTCTTTATTGGGGATGATGCCCGATGAAGCCAGTAAACGATTTACCACTAGCCGTCCATACGTCGGCCTCTAATGGTGATCCACGCGAAGATCTTTGGATGATGTCCTCTCAGGATTGGATGATAACCTTCTTGCGAGGGGTGTTAGCGCCTCTTTTCTTTTCTATTAATTTCCAAATCAAAAAAGGATTTCTTGATCAAGATCAAATCTTGATCAATCAAGAGAGAGAAAGGGACGTCCTAGAGAGAGAAAGATGTTTTAGAGAGAGAAAGGAGGTGTTAGCATCCAAGAGAGAGAGAAGAGAGGAGTTCGGTGTCTCTCTCGAAGGGAGTATTTCTCTCCCTTTTATACATGAAAAGGAGGTTGTGTGGTTCCATAAAAAAAAGGAATTTTATCACAACCACCTAACCATTCAACCTTATCAAGTTGATAACAATTATCCTAACAAATTTAGGATATTTGCTATCATGATAATGTTAAGATTACAACCACCAAACTATATCCCTAAAAATTAGAAAATTGGTTATCCCATGAAACCAACGTGCAACCTTGAATTTGGCTTCATGAGAATGCCCCAAATCATGGGGTTCACTCCTCCATGACGTGGAGATGGGTCATGTCCATCACATGGGCATGGATCCATCTTCCACGTGGCACAATCTCAGCCCTCGGTTTAATTAGATTTCCATGAATCAAATCATGCCATCATATGGACCCAATTAAATACCATATTATTAATCTCAATTAATCTAAGTCATCCGTCACATGGATCAATCCTAATTAATGGATTTCATATATACATCTCATGTACAAAAGGTCTCTCTTTTGAACAAAAAATTCTTTTCTCTATAATGAATCATATTCATCAATTTCATATTCTCTTCAAGATTGAGTCAAACCCAATCCTAATTTATTGGTTATCTGATTTGAATTAAGTCCAACTTAATTCCCATTTTAACTCTATCCAAAATCTTATTAATGCGTGTGACCCATTAGGTCCCTTGACACGTTGGTAATAATCATGTCCCTAATATTGACCCTAAGGATGACTTGATCAACACCTTGTCCAAGTCAATTCTTTAACCAAATCAACTCTTTGATTAAGTCAAAGAATCCATGATTATAGATCATGAGCGGCCTCTAGCAAAGCATCATGACCACCCAAGTGTTAAGAGTTTGTTAACGTGGTCATCAACACCTGTCCATGAACGGTTACCATACGATTCAATCCCTTCGTCACATATCCCAGATCAATTAGTGGTATGGAATGTGTCAACCATATAATTGATATTTGTTTACTTGATGTCAGAAAAATTGACTCATATGAATTAGAACTTCGAAACCATTTCTAATTCCAACTCAACCTTGCAAGGATTTAACAGTCAATTTAATCCATCAGGTGGACGTGGGTATAACCCTTTCTATCAAGGGAGACGAATCCTGTCTTGATCAAATACTACCTTCATGTGCTTCATATCATACCCAATCGACACCATATTTGCCATCCGTGGCTAGAGCGACGTTTGCATGTCGTCAAAGCATGATATTCCACACATAAGGTGCAATGAAGATCTCAAGTCAAATGATTACCCGCACCACCATCATCAAAGATCAACCATCGACACTATATTGAATATCCATATGGAATCTCTGTGTGGGTCATCCAATGTATCGTTACAATAACGAATATCCACACACCATATCCAGGTATCTTCATACTTCAGCTTGCAAGATCAGCTGCACACCACAAGGGTGAAGATATGCAATGTGTGCTAGTCTCAATAGCGTTCGATAGTGTCCAATCCTGTCTACGCATTGAATAGGAAAGTTTAAAGAATCAAACCATAATGTGCAATTTTGGATCTCACGATTTGTAATCTCTATTACAAATTTCATATGCACAGTTCGCATTCTTTTGGACTTTATCTCATAGGAAAAATTAATATATCTAATATATATATGAAAAATACCTGGATAGATAAAGAAATCAATAAATTAGATTTGCATTCATAAAGAAATGTGTACAAACTAGCATCTTATCCAATTGGATATAGGGCACACACTAACAGATTGTTGTGCTTCTCATCTCATTATCCTTAACTCAAATGAAGTGCGACAGCTGCTGATGTTTAAGCCCCTGGTTGCCTTTCCGAAAAATGAAATGCACTGTATTTTCTTGAACTGTTTAATCTCCCAGAGAGAGAGAGAGAGAGAGAGACTCTATTTTATGTTGCCACTTAGGAAAATATTCTGTGCTTCTCTGGTCCTCCGAACCATGACTTGGTGAATTGGTAGTGAGAGTTGGTCACAGGTTAGGCCCTAGTTTATCATTGTTATGTATTATAAAACTTAATTTGTAATGGCCATTTTACTTGTCAACCTACTTGGCATTGTCAGAAGGTCAATATCCAATTTGAAGTGACAAGGTAAAAGAAGAGTCATATGCCATGAGTAGATAAAGTAAAATGCACATAAATACTCTGCCGAAGAGAACGTTTCAGCACATTTGAGCTTAAAAAAGTAAGTCGTTTCAAAAGTCAAGAATGATAAAAATGGTCTAAAATATAATATCACATCCATAAATATTAAGTAGAAGTGTTCATAGCTACAATTGAAGTCATATGCTGAAGCATTGCCCAAGATAAGGCGAGAACTCCACGTCATGCTCATGAATAAAACTTGTGTGACTGGATGGAGAGGAAGGGGAAGCAACATAAAGTTTTCCTATTAATAATTTATCACGACCTAGTGGATTACGTGCTTAGGATTTCCACTTGGCATTGAACTCTTCCCCCCAGTTCTTTTGTGATGGATTCATAATATTCACTACTAATTCATGGTGGTAGAACATGAGGTTGGCTTACCCATGTAATTGGAAAGAAGCTGTCACTTTTTGGAGGAGTCCATTGTGGTCTCTCTGAAGCTATCGTGGCTCAGAAAGCTGTCTCCCATTATGGCCATGGGCAACCGCACTTGCCACCATCCTTGTCACACCTATGGATGCATGCTAGTTTTATCATCTTTTCCCCCTCAAAGATGTAGTGCATGGGGGCTACATTGAAGATTAACACTAGCCCCCATTCTTATCAGCCCTCTCGTTGGATGCCAGTTTTATCACCTTCCATCCCTCTAAGATGCAGTACATGGTGGACTTCTAGACTAAGTACCAGTGGAACAAGGCATTGGACTTGTAATTCATTTTTAGACAGTCTGAAATGAACAGAACCAGCTTCTCTTTGCTTGCACCACCTGTGGTCTTATTTACAGTGAGGAAATAAGAAACCATAATCACTTTGCTGTCAGAAAAAATAAGGATCAGAGATTGTCTAGAAGAGATGGTATCAGTGACATGACAATTTCTCTTAATGCTTGTAGAAGCGTCGGAACGATATTTGACATTTTTAGCGTAGAGGTAGTGAAAATTTGTTGTAGTTTACAACCTCAGGAGAAGATCTAAGCTTGGCAGTCATATTTTTCTGCCTAGGGGTCATGCTTGCTTCGCCGAATCTTGCATCAATAGTTTGATGCCTGCTTTCTAGTAATTCCTTAACTCTTTTTTGCAAGCACAGAATCGTCGATCCTTTTTGTGCTTTAACTTCAAGAAACAAATCATGGTATTACGTAAGGGCAAACTTAAGGATCATTCCCGCAAAGAAGAAGCATAATATTTTTTTATAATATAAAGGACAACTAGTAAGATAAAAAAATGATAAAATTTTATCCTATTATTAAATGTTTGAATATGTGTATATATATGCATGCATGTAAGATTTAATTAATAGTCTTACAACTAAACAAATGAAAATGAGACATTTGCCATTTGCCAAATTTGGATAATTCGCTACTCAGATTTTTTGTCTTGCCCACAAAAAATATTTGGTGCTACGATATATTAAAACCCAAAAAATTGGCCCTCATTAAATGTCTTGCCCACAACAAATATTCGGTGCTACGATATATACTGCATCATACAGAACCTTTCGGTTGAATGACAGTTCACCTATTTTCCAGATCACAAGCTCAACAATGCTTGAACTAATTGATGCTGGAAAATACATTTGAACTGGATCATCTGCCACTCCTCACTATGAATGTGGGGCGGAGATGGGTGGATCTGTTGAAATGGATTTCTATGATGGCATGAGTTCCGGCTTCCCTGATCATGCTTTTGAATTAAACTTGGTGAGCTAATCATGTTTTGAGATCTAGAAAATTTTTCTTGGAGAAAGGCTTTCTATATAATGTATTATATACAGCTGTCTAAATGTTTGTATTCATGGATGATTGTTGTGCTTCTCATCTCATTATCCTTTAACTCAAATGAAGTGCGACAGCTGCTGATGTTTAAGCCCATGGTTGCCTTTCTGAAAAATGAAATGCACTGTATTTTCTTGAACTGTTTAGAAAACTACTTTTCCTAGATAACTAAATTATCCTAATCCTTTAGTACTCATTCCTTGAACCCCATTTGCATTAATCCTTAATATCTGGAGAAGGACAAAAAAGAATAGTAAGCTAGATGCCTAGTAAGTAACCTTTACCTCTAGTAATTAGATGATATGTTATGTATAAAATGCTAATTCAAATATAAAATGAAACAATTTGTTAAGACCAAGGCAGAATTTCATAAAGAACATGGTTATCAAAATATACCTTCATGTTTCAAAATATTTAAATCATTGATTTTGTAATATACTTTTTGTTGACCCAATTATTGTTTTTGATGATTAACAAAAGACATGAGTATATTCATTATGTTTCTAACAAATTTGAAAAGTGTTTCAGGTATTAAGAATGTATAATTATTGTTGCTGCTGAAATCTGTCCTCTGATTCGGGTGCGATCGGGCTCCCTCCTAGGTGGACCTGCAAAACAGTCCTCACGCGAGAGGCGTTGGGGGTGGCCCTCCGCGAAAGATCCTCCGACGCTCAAGTCAGCGGGGATCAGCAATCAACAAATATGAGGAAAAGGCTCTCGCTGAAGAGTCTCTCCAGGGGTGGCCTCTTGAGAACTCTGAGCAGAGCGTTAATGGTGGGAAGGGCTGAGCAGAGGTAGAAGGAGAGTAGGCCAGTAAGCAAGTATGCATACTTGTGAATCCGGGAGATGGTTCTATTTATAAAGGATCACCTGATTCCTTGGGTGCGTCGTGGGCCCGAAAGCCGTTAGGATTCGAATCCAGTTTGTTATGAAGTTAGTAAGATTTGTATCTCGTTAGTTAGAGGATCGACAACTGGGAGAGCTAGTTGATGTCTTGGGATTCGGAGACGGTGTAGGCTCCAGGGCTCTAAGCCACTCTTGGGTATGATTTTTGTTTGAACTCTCCCGCATCGAATTCTGTAGAGCTACTTGAGTGCCTGAGACTGGCCGGGGCATAAGGATAGGAATGGCTCGGCTAGGGCCAAGAGATAGGAACAGCTCGGCTGAGGCCGAGAGATAGGAGTCGCTCGGATGAGGCTGAGAGATGGGGATAGCTCGGCTGAGGCCGAGAGATGTTATAGCTCGGCTGAGGCTGAGAGATGTTATAGCTTAGCTGAGGCCAAGAGTCTGGAATAGCTCGGCTAAGGCCGAGAGATGTCATAGCTCGGCTGAGGCCGAGAGATGTGATCCGCGCCTTGGGAGTCCTTAGCTCACTAGGGGGCTAAGGCACCCCGATCCACTAAAGCTGATTCATCTATAGCGGGTATTGCACAGCAAGTGGGAGTCAGGGTTGATCCTAACCCCTTGCACGATTATTAATGCAGCAGCGATTTTACCCTCAACACATGCCCCTCACTCACTAGTTTGAAGCATAGTTTTGGGCGTAGGGAGTACAATTCCAGGTGGCACGATCTGAATGGGTTTAGATTTGACAGCCTACGTAATGATGCTATAATTAATGCTGCGCGGTCGCCATGCCTTTACGGGACGAATCTGTTGCTTTATAGGGGCAACGGTTGGGGAAGTGCCACGTAGCAAATCCTGATTTTTATGGCGCCTGCAACGGCGGTTCTGGGCGTTCCAATCAAGATGCCTTATCTTCTCTTTGAGGCGGTTTTCTTCAGGGAAAAGCAAAGTCGAAACAGTGCCATTCAATTTCGCAGCGCCCTTTCGTTCCTTCTTGGAGGATCCTATTCCCCTTCTTCCTTTGCAACGTCGCTCGGTGTTTCTTTCAACCAATAGCATGGTGAGGCCTAGCGACCTAATTTCAGAGATTGCTGCTAAATATTTGGGGAGAATATGCCAGAAGTATGGCATTCCCTCGGTTGTCATTTTAGGGATGCCAGAGCCCGAGCATAGGGTCTCACAAGAGCTGGAGGGTGGGATCTTTCTTTACGAAGATAGCCTGAAGGTAGGCTTCCGACTTCCCCTTCACCCCTTAGTGAAAGAGATCATGAGGTTCTATAACATCTGTCCGACAATGGTGGCTCCTAACAGCTGGCGGAGTATCATTGGGTATATCTTGATGTGTAACCAGGTTCAAGTAACAACAACTCTGTCCCTGTTCCATGTTTGTTACCATCTGATGTCCTAGAGGAGCTCGGAGTGGTCCTATATCGGACCTTGGAAGTCATTTAGGACGATCATGGATAAACCGTCATCCATAAAGGAATAGAAGGTTCGATTCTTTATCGCCGAACGGAACATCGGTTCCGACTTTTCGTGGGGATAGAAAAACCCTGTTAGGGATATGAAAGCACATCCAGCCCTATCCGAACGGGAGAAGGAGGACCTAGGGATCCTTCTTGACAGTCGAGTGTTCTCAGCCAATGTTTTGCAATCGAAGGAGGCTCGTTTTGCCGCCGGACTTAGCCCCGTCGACGTACAGGGTAAGTCTTTTTCTTTCTCCCTTCCATTGATTTTATTTCTAGCGAGTATGTCTCGGTCTGATTGTTTGCCTACTGCACTAGCAGCCAAGAAATCTGCGCTGGAAGGCCGCATAAAGAAAGAGTTGGGCAAGCGCTCGAGAGAGGCTGGTAGTGCAGAAAGGCGTAAGCCTGAGAAGAAGGTTCGTCTTTCTGGAGAGCACTCGCCAGGGGCTTGGCAAGTCAGGGCTAGCCCGTGCTCTTTACCATCGAGGAAAGAGGATGTGGGGAGCTGGCAGTAAGAGAGGGGTCCCCTCAGTTGGAGGAGGGAGCAATAGTCATGACGGAGGAGCAGAGGATGGAGAAGGACCCAAAGAGGGTGGCCGAGATCCCTTATCCTTTGGTGGTGGAGATAGTGGATAGCCCGGACAAGGCTCCGTCGGAAGTTCAGGGTGGGCCTATCGTTGAAGGGCCTCCCTCGGAGGGATTAGAGGGCGGCGACGTTAGGCCATCGGTAATGGAGGCTCGGGAGGAATTTTCTGCTGGTGAGCTTCCTCCTGAGGAGGTCAGAGGAGCTGATGAATAGATCGAGGCCTCGATGGAGCTCGCGGGGGAGGAGCAGGTGCCGATGATTGAAGAAGGTCCCTCGGGTGAGGAAAGAGGACAGGATGATGACCTTCAACCGAAGCCTCTCCCACTAGAGCCTTAGGAACATTGAGGCCTGGGCTGGCTGAGTTATCTGAGAAATCATAGGCCAGGCTTTTGCTGAAAGGGGCTAGGAGATTGACAGCTTCTCAGTCTGAGGTTGCCCAGACTAATCCCTCAGATGGGCAGCCTGGGAGTTTGGATCCGGCTATCGAGGAGGCATTCTCTGCTCTGATGAAGTCGGCGCTGTATCCGAGCACTGGTCCCTCGATGAACGAGTTTGCAGACTTGGATCTTATCGATGTCATGCTCGGTCGGCGGAATGCAGTGAAGAATATTCATCTCCTTTCTGAAATCAACAATTCTGCCCTTATGGAGCTAGCCAGGTCTTACACCTCCCGGGTGAGTTGCTATTCCAGAGTAGTGGGTGCTTTCTGATTAACTTGACCGTGCTTCCTTATTCTTATTTGAGTTTTGTTTCGTAGTGCACTCTGATAACTAGGGCATTGTGCTGGCGCTTGAGCCTGGCGACATGGGCCAGCGTCCAGGCCAAGAGAGTCAGTACCGAGCTCCGATTGTGAGTAGAAGCGTTTGACAAATTTGAGCGAGTCCTGGACACCACCAACAAGAACTTGGCAAAGGTTAGCGGATTGCATTAGGCTACCCTCGACGATGTATCCAGATTAAGGCTCAAAGTTAAGGAGCTACATGGGCTTCAGACGAGGTATGACGAAGTATGCTTGGAGTTATCATGGGTCACATCAAGATATGCCGAAGAAATAGAAATTGCTAGGAAGCAGCTCGATGAAAGTTGAGATAGGCTGAGGAGAGAAGCTACCGAGAAGAATAGCCTAAACAGAATGTTTGGCGAGTCGGAGGAGGTCTGGTAGCTAAATCATTGCATTGTTGCTAGGGATGACTAGATCAGATGTCATCAGGAGAAAATGGCCAAGCTTGATAACGAGCTCTCCCAGTCCAAGGAAGAAGCCAACAGCAGGCAGTCGAGGATCAATGACCTCAAGGATAGGATCAAGCTGGTTAAGGCCGACAAGCTGAGGGCCCTCGGCGAGATCGAGGAATTAACCAAGAGATTAGCTCGGCAGGAGGAGGTACGCTATCATCTTTTTAATCTTCCTACTGGCTCATTGCTACATCGGCTAACCCTGTGTTTGCAGATGGAGAAGGAGAAATTGGAGGGCCGAAGATAATTAGAGACCCTGCAAGGGGAGCTGTGGTCGAGTCGACAAAAGAGCTCAGGGCTCGAAGGGTGGGTCGCCGAGACTGAGGAGCAAATCGTCTCACTCTGGAGCCAAGTTGTCGAGGCTGAAAGGCATCTCGCCATACTTCGGGGCAAACAAGATGCGACTTGTGTCGAGGCTTTTTAGCTTGGCACGGAGGAGGTCTGAACTAGAATATCTTGGAAGCATCCGGAATGGGACCTCTCCTTTTTGGATGTTGAACCCTTTGAGGCCTGTACCTCAGGGGCCAAAGAAGTCGAGTACGAAAACATCTCAGATGTCGATCTTGACACAATTTTGGGCTCTAGCGATGCTGCAGCTCCCGAAGGATACTCCAAGCTTGCCGCCAAAGGAAAGATGACTTTTGAAGTGTGCAAAGCAAGCCAAGCCTCTCCGAGTGTTGCTGAGGATACCGTTGGGACTGATCCATCCCTTGATCCTTGAGGGTCATTTGTGTATTTTTTTCTTTTTGGACTTGTGGCCTGACTGAAATTTCTGATGAATGGGTTTTTCACGTCTATTTGTTTGTTTTTCTAGCTGATCTTTTATCTCAAGTTTTCTTCCGACTACGAATAATTATAACTCATTCGCGCTCTTAGGTCAGTTGAATTCGGGCTAGAATAAGCGTCTCGATCGAGGCCGAGGTATAAGGATTACCCAATTTGTCTGAAGTAGAGAATGGGCAAGCTCGGCTGAGGCATAAAATGGTCTGGTACTACCGAAGAACATAATTTCAGTCCTGCTCGGAGCGGGCAAGGGAATTCGTCCCGCCGAGGTATCGGATAGCTCGACTGGGAATGGTTGAGAATCGCAGGGGTATCCTGGTTAGAGTCGAGGTTAGATAGTTTGGCTTGCTCGAAGTAGAGAAATGGGTATGTTTTCAGCCGAGGTATACGAAGTGGCTTTGTTGGAGAGTATTTTGCCTTTGTCAGGGGCATTTACCCGTTGGTCTTTTCCAATGCAGGTCTTTTAGTATACGTGACAAGCAATCGATCGCCATTGGATGGCATCATTTTCGAAGGGGATTTCCCAGGCCTATCCGTATCTCAAGGACCGGCGGTCGATTTCCTACACTTAAGGCTTTTGATTCAGGATCAGAGGAAAATCTGTTAGCGTGCATCATGGCATGGGTAACGTGTTTGGTGCGCTTCAAGGAGCACTCTTTTCATCCTGGGATGCCATGTGGTAGTGTGGCCAGTGCATTTTGAATCTCGGGGCTTTCTGCTCTAATAGCTGCTCCCGATCTGTTTGCCTATAAAATGAGAGGAGGGGGCCGTGTTAGGCTATCTCTCAAGGCTTTCTTCTCCATGAGTTGTGAGAGTTTTCATGATGTCTGTGTCCCCTAGGTTGAGGGTGGAGAGAATGAGCTTTTCTTTTGCAAATCGAACTCCCCCGGATAGCTGGGGTGATGAAGATGTTGCTGAAGATCATACCGTTCTCAAGAGAGAAATTTCGAAGATCACATAAAGAGCGCACGGAAGGTCCGCAGAGATCACATGGAGAGTGCACATATGCGCTTTCTGTGTGTCCTTTATGGTTTGCTGTGAGGGTCGCAGGGTAGGAAGTGCACATGTGCCCCCGTAACATGCACAAACTTTTCCTTCTCCCTCGGGCTGGGTCCCTTAGCTCGTCCGGCTGGGGGATCTTTTGCCTGTGAAGAGGGAGTTGAGAGCAATGCTGGCCTGCTTGCCCCCGCTTTTCACAGTTGGGCAGTGTCCAGCAGCCCAGCATCCCACTTGGGGGAGACGCATCCTCAGCATCAGCATCCACGGGTCTTCCTTCTATTCTTGGATCTCTTTGCTCATCCAGAAGACCCGTGGGAAGCCGGCTTGGCCTTAATCGGCAGTTCAGGGCAAGCTGATCGGTTGTCTGATCTCTTGGGTCAGATGCCAAAACATCATTATTAACCGAAGTTGACTGAAGTAGTCCGGTTAAGCTATTTACTCATTTTTATTTCCTGTGCCACGATGTACTTGTAATGCCTCTTTGGAGGTTGTAACTCTTTTCATTGACAAAGAAATAAAGAAGCTTTTATTCTTTCTTCTTTTAGCACCTGCTTCTTTTTCGATGTGATTGTGCTTGAGAGTTACTACTCCCATATCATGTTTTTGTTTCATAGCATATCTCGGCAACGTTCTTGCTACCTTGCTTTTGCTAAGACCAATGCTCGGTCCTCAGCGGAGGAAAGCGTTTGTCCCTGTTTGGGTCAGAGACGGACTTGGGTGGTCCCGGGGACTCATGCGGTAAGCATGATCCTGTTTGTAGAACGAAGCAGGTATTTCTTTGGAAAGAGATAGCTCGCGTGTCTTAACTGTTGAGCAGAAGAAGGTTGCTTTCTTCTATCGAAGTATAATAGGATGTCTTAGTTGTGTCAGATTGTTTGAGAGATTACTCGTCTAGGTCGGAGCTTCAGATAACATTTTATGAGTACATCATTTGACTTGACCGAGGTTTTAGATAATACATCACCCAATTATAGTCGAGGCTTCAGAATATCACTCGGTTGCTGCCGAGGTTTAAGAATATCGCTCGGTTGTTGCCGAGGCTTCAGAATATCACTCGGTTGTTGCCGAGGTTTTGGAATATTGCTCGGTTGTCGCCAAGGCTTTAGAATATCACTCGGTTGTTGCCGAGGCTTCAGAATATCACTTGGTTGTTGCCGAGTCTTCAGAATATCGCTCTGTTGTTGCCGAGAGTTCAGAATATTGCTCGGTTGTTGCCGAGATTTCAGAATATCACTCGGTTGTTGCCAAGGATTTTTGATAGTTTACTTGGTCCTTACTGCAACTATGGATTCAGGTGCGGATGGCCAAAGAGGATGGGGGCTACCCGAGCGATGGAGGGGGCGCCTGAAGCTGGTAAATCGGTCACTCTCGAAGAGGGCAAGTCATGATACACTCTTTCCTCCATGTTTTTTTAAGGATGCCTGATTTGAGAAAGTATGGCAGACTTTCGAGGACATTTACTTCGAAAATGGTCCAGTAGATCGGAGGGAGTCTAGTCCCGAGAAAGGAGCTCCTTGAGCTCCTCAACGTTATTAATGATCCTCTTCGACGAGGGGCGGAACTCTTGGTTTCCCGTGAGCACCCACTGAGGTGGTGACGCATGGCGATTTTCCACAGGCTGAGATTAATGGCTCGAACGATCGAAATATTCACCAGAAGAGGTTTAAATACGGATGAGAAGGATGCCTCTGTTAGTCATCTTTTCAGCCGATCTCCCAAGAATTTCTGGGTTCTAAGATGGCATCTGGAGGTGAGGGGCGATCAACTATGGCACCGAGCAGCAGCGCTATTGGCCATGGGGGTCCCAGGGGAGCCGCGTTACGGTAACGTCAATGGGGAGGCTCTGGCATCAATGTTTGCAGATCACAAGCGGCTCCAGAAGGCGGTCGAACAATATCTGGCCGTTTCTATGAGGGAAGTCGAGCTCCTTCACCGTGCCAACAACCGGCTGGAGGGGGAAGTAGCATCCCTTTGACGAAAGGTCGCCGAGTCAGCTTGGCATGGGGAGGGTTCAGCGGCTCCCGGAGAAGATGATAAGGCCCAGTGAGGGCTCATGTATCTTTTTCTTTCTTTTTTCCCTTTTTGTGATGAATGAAAAAGAGGATTTTTGCAACTTTCATGTCAGCTATTATCTCCAAACGTTTGTTCTTATCACTCGGCCTTGGCCAAGATTTTTGATAAGTGATGCTCTTCGACTTTGGCCGAGGCTTTTAATAAAGAATGGAAATGCACTTCGGCTATGGTCGAGGCTTTTATTCTTAGGTACCGGCCGGGGCTTGTAAGCTGCCTGAATCCGGATGAAGCTTTGGAGATCACTTGGTCTGGCTAGGGCTTGTAAGCTGTCCGAATCTGGATGGAGCTTTGGAGATCACTTGGTCCGGTCGGGGCTTGTAAGCTGCCTGAATCCAGATGGAGCTTTGGAGATCACTTGATCTAGCCGGGGCTTGTAAGCTGTCCGAATCCGGATGGAGCTTTGGAGATCACTTGGTCCGGTCGGGGCTTGTAAGCTGCCCAAATCCGGATGGAGCTTTGGAGATCACTTGGTTCGGCCGGAGCTTGTAAGCTGCCCGAATCCGGATGAAGCTTTGGAGATCACTTGGTCTGGCCGGGGCTTGTAATCTTCCCAAATCCGGATGGAGCTTTGGAGATCACTTGGTCCAGCCGGGGCTTGTAAGCTGCTCGAATCCGGATGGAGTTTTGGAGATCACTTAGTCCGGCCTGGGCTTGTAAGCTGCCTGAATCTGGTCGGAGTTTTCTTTGTCATTCGGTCTAGCTGGGGCTTGTAAGCTGCCCAAATCCGGTCGAAGTTTTCTTTGCCATTCGGTCCGGCCGGGGCTTGTAAGCTGCTCAAATTCGGTCAAAGTTTTGGAGATCACTTGGTCCTTAGCCGTACTGAGGGTACTCAGCCATACCAAGTCTTTGTGAAATAGGACTCGGCCCAGCCAAGGTACGAAGATTTAGCTCAAGACTCGGCCCAGCCAAGGTATGAAGATAGCTCGGTTGTGCCGAGAATGGATGCGTAAGCAGCATCTATTTTCTATTATGACCTTTTTGAAAAAACGATTGTAGCGGTCATGCTGCGAATAATAGAAACAAGATGCCAAAGCTACAAATGGGGCAAGTCTATAGAAAGCGTACCCTACTGATAGTATATGCAGAGATTATCCGAATTCCATGTTCGGGGAATAGATTTCCCGCTCAGATCCTGGAGCTTGTAGGTGCCAGGTCCGATGACTTCCGCCACTTGATAGGGGCCTTCCCAGTTCGGAGACAGCTTTCCTTGCTCTAGTGGCTTGGAGACAGATGCTTTCCGGAGGAGAAGATCACTGGGTAAGAAGGATTTTCCTTTGACTATGGAGGCGTGATAACGAGCCACTCTTTGCTAGTATGCAGCTACTCTGATTCGAGCTTTCTCTCTGATCTCTTCCATCAGATTGAGGTTGGTGCAGAGCTGATCATCGTTGGCTTCCTCCGAGTAGCTCTCCACTCATGGGGAAGGAACCTCTATCTCCACGGGGATGATGGCTTCCGCGCCGAAGGCCATCTGGAATGGGGTCTCGCCAATGGAGATTCTCTGGGTGGTACGGTAGGCCCATAGGATGTGGTGAAGTTCATCCGCCCACCTGCCCCGGGCTCTGGCAAGCTGAGCCTTGATCCCTTGAAGCAGGGTCCGGTTAGTTACTTTGGCTTCTTCGTTGGCTTGCAGATGCCCTACCGACGTAAGGCGGTGGCAGATTCCATGCTCCTCACAGAAACCTCGAAACTTTGGGTTGTCAAATTGCTTGTCATTGTCGTTGATAATAGTATGTGGAAGGCCGAAGCGGCAGATAATGGATCTCCACACGAAGTCCCTGGCTTGAGCTTCAGTTATTTGGGCAACTGCCTCGGTCTCCACCCACTTGGTGAAGTAGTCGATGGTGACAAACAAGAACCTTCTCTGTCCAGTGGCGAGGGGAAAAGGGCCAAGAATATCCATTCCCCACTTAGCAAAGGGCCAAGCGGAGGAAATAGGGACCAAACTGGCAGAGGGGAGCCTCTGGATGTTGGAATGTCTCTGACATGGGTCACAAACTCGGACGAGGTTGTCAGCATCTTTTTGCATGGTGGGCCAATAGTACCCTTGGTGCAGCACCTTGTGGCATAAGGATCGGCTCCCCTGATGGTTGCCGCAAATTCCCTCATGCACCTCCCGGAGAGCATAATCAGCTTCGGATGGGCGAAGGAACTTGAGTAGCAGCATGGAGAAGGACCGCTTATACAGCTGGTCGTCGATCAGCACATAGTGGGTGGCTTGCATTTTTAGCTTCCTTGCTTCTTTTCAGTCGGCTAGAAGCGACCATTCTTTAAGATACCTCAGAATGGGGTCGAACCAGGATGGTTCGGCCTCGACCTGCATCACTCGGTCTACTTCTGTGATGCTAGGCCTTTCCAGAATCTCCAGGGAAAACTTTTGCTCGAAATCCATCGACTCCGCAGTTGCCATCCGAGACAATAGGTCGGCGCGCGCATTCTTGGATCTTAGGATCTGAATGACTTCAAATTCAGAGAAGTAGGAAAGCAAGTCCCGCACCTATTGAAGGTACCAAATCATGCTCGGCTCCCGGGCCTCAAACTCGCCCTGCACATGGCCAGCTACCAATTTAGAGTCGGTAAAGGCATTCAGCTTCTTCACTTTAAGATCACGGGCGATTCAGAGTCCAGCGAGTAGAGCTTCATATTTTGCCTTATTGTTGGAGGCTGGGAAGGAGAAGCGAACGCCGTACTCAAAGGTTGCCCCCTCTGAGCTGGTGAGGACTAAGCCAGTGCCAGAGCCATGGGCATTAGATGACCCATCGACGTGGAGCAGCCACAGGGCATCTGATCTCGGATGCTCAGAGGAGTCCGGAGTGGAGCCATCCTCCGAGATGGTACATTCGAGGAGGAAATCAGCTAGAACTTGCGCTTTGATGGTTGGGCGAGGTTGGTATCGGATATCATGCTTGCTTAGCTCGATGGCCCATTTGGCCATTCTGCCTGATGTCTCCGGGCGACGGACCACCGCCTTGATAGGCTGGTCGGTAAGGACCATCACATAATGTGCTTGGAAATATGGCCACAACCTTCGAACTGACATTATCAGGGCCAACACCAACTTCTCAATTCAGGTGTATCTTATCTCGGCATCTTGAAGCAACTTGCTAACATAGTAGATCGGCTTTTGGGTCTTGTTCTCTTCTCTGACCAGCACCGAAACAATTGCACCTTCTGAAACTGCTAAGTACAGAAATAACACTTCTCCTGGATTCAGACTGCTAAGGAGAGGTGGAGAGACGAGATATCTCTTGAGGTCCTTGAATGATTTTTGACATTTGGCGGACCATTAGAAATTCTTGGCAGATCGGAGAGCTTTAAAGAAAGGAAGGCATCTCTCAACCGATCGAGCCACAAAGCGATTGAGGGCCGCGATCCTTCCAGTTAGGCGCTGGACCTCTTTGACAGATGTTGGGGGTGCCATTTTCCAAAGGGCTTGAATCTTCTGCGGATTGGCTTCAATGCTCCGCTGAGAAACCATGAAGCCCAAGAACTTCCCAGAGTTTACACCGAAGGCACATTTTGTTGGGTTGAGCTTCATCCGATATTTTTAGAGTGTCGTGAAGCTCTCAGAAAGATCGTCAATATGCTAGAATGCTTCTTTGCTTTTGACCAGCATGTCATCGACATATACCTCCATGTTTCGCTCGATTTGCTCCTTGAAGACTTTGTTAACCAGCCTATGATAAGTAGCACCTGCATTTTTCAGACAAAAGGCATGATGCAGTAACAATAAGTACCTTGGTTGGTTATGAAGGTGGTCTTTTCTTCATCCTCAGGTGCCATTCAGATTTGGTTGTAGCCCGAATATGCATCCATGAAGGTCAACATCTGATGACCGGAAGTGGCATCCACAAGCTGGTCGATCCAAGGGAGAGGGAAGCTGTCCTTCAGGCATGCTTTATTAAGGTTGGTGAAGTCGATGCAGATCCACCATTTACCATTCGACTTCATTAGCATGACAACATTGGACAGCCAGTTGAGATAATACCACCCGAATGAAATTTGCCTTGATGAGCTTGTCGACTTCTTCCTTAATTTCCCTCTGTCGGTCAGGGGAGAAGCTCCTTTTCTTCTGCTTCACGGGCCGGAACATCTCATCAACATTAAGATGGTGGACGAGAATGTCTGGGCTGATTCCAGGCATATCAGAGGCGGACCAGGCAAAGACATCGGCATTCTTTCGGAGGAAGTCAATCAGCTCCAACCGGGGCTTCCCTTTCAGTAGCAACCCGATCCTTATGGTTCGGTCAGGTTGGGCTTCGTCCAACGGTACCTCCTCCAGCTCTTCGGCTAGTCTCCTCGTTGCTCGGCAAATCCTTTTGAGCATCTAGCTCATCAACCTTGTGCAGTTTGGATTGAAGGCTGGTGACGAAGCACTGCCGAGCAATAGCTTGGTTTTCTTGAACTACTCCCACTCCCGATCCGATAGGGAACTTCATTGCTAGATGCGGGATGGAGATAGCGACTCTAAGGGACATCAGGCTGGGTCTCCCAAAAATTGCATTATAGGGCGACCGAAGCTTGGTCACCAGGAAATCTGTATGAACAATGGCAACACTAGGCCAAGTTCCCGCGCGGACCGTCAAGGTCATGACCCCCTCGGGGTAATAACATCGCCGGTAAACCCCATTAGGGTGGAGTCCATGGCTCAGAGATTCTCCATAAGTAGTTTCATCTTCACAAACACATCAAGATACAAAATGTTGATAGAGCTCCCATAATCAATAAGGATTCGGTCTACATCATAATTGTTAAGATTGAGAGATACAACCAATGCATCGTCATACGGGAACTGTATCTCTTGGAGGTCGCTGTCGGAGAAGGAGAGCTTGTTGGTCCGCGCTTTCTTTGATGCTGAACCTTCTTCATCGTCCCGCCAGCTCGACGGACAACCGACTGCCTCGATCACATTGATATGGCCAGTGACCAGAGGATTTGGAGGAGGAGGCTGCTGGGGCTCAAGCTGGCAGTCGCCCCTGTTTCTTGGCTCGGGTGCCCTCCTGAATTGGTCGAGCCTACCCCGCTAGATGAGCCTCTCAATTTTGTTCTTCAGTTACCAGCACTCCTCGGTGTCGTGGCCATGATCCCGGTGGTAGCGGTAATATTTGGTGGGGTCTCTTCGGGCCGCATTCCCTCGGAGAGGAGGTGGTCGAGGGAGTTGGCGCTCTATCTCCATGAGGATCTCCACCCTTGGGGCAGTGAGCGGAGTGAACCGATTGAACCTCCTAGGCGGGCTCCGGGTGTGGTTCCTCGGTAGCGGTGAAGGAACCCTTTGGCGGCGACGTGGGCTCTGCTAGCAAGCAGATCAATGCTTATCCGAGCCCTTGGACTCCTTCTTCCTTGTCAGTTCAGTGCGGGCAGCCCTGTTCGATTCCTCGACTCTGGAGTACTTGTCCATCAGGACCATCATGTTAGAGAGGTTCGGAGGGTAGCTGACCTCCATCGCCAGGTAGAAGTCACTCTCCTTTAGTACTCCGCCTACTAGGGCGGACATGGCCACCTCATGATTAAGGCGGTACACTTCCAGCATGGCCATATTGAAATGGCTGAGGTATTTCTTCAAGGACTCTCCCTCTCTCTTCTTGATCTCGGAAAGGGAGTCAGATCTCCACTAATGGTAATTACTGCTGATGAACTGGCTGATGAAGAGGTAGCTCAGCTCGTCAAATGAACCAACAAAACCTGGCTTCAAGGCATTGAACTAAGTTTGAGCGGATCCCCTGAGGGTGGAAGGGAAGGCGCGGCAGAGGATCGCATCTGATGCCCCGTGGAACATCATGATTGATCGGAAGCTGCTGAGATGGTCATTGGGATTGGAGGATCCATGGTAAGGCTTAATGGCGAGCAGCTTGACGTGGGAGGGAATCACTTCCTTCATAATCTCCTTGGAGAAGGGAACTCTGCTTTATGCTGGAGCGGACGGCCTGCTTGGCAGCGTTCAACTCCTGACGCATCTCACGGAGTTATCGGCGGATGTCCTCTAGCACAGCAGGAGGAGCTTGGTGAGGAGAGAGATGAGATGGTGTCAAGTCGTGACGAGAGAACATCGAAGAAATGAATTAGGCCCACCAAGATCGGGGGAGATCCTTGTCATAGACCCCTTGGGGGCTGGCTCAGCTTCCTTAGGGCGATGAGGGGGGTTTGCAACCCCATGCGGGCCAGAAGAAGAGACCGCTGGATAAGCAGGGGCCACATTCTTCTTAGGAAGGTGCGGAGTAGGGGCAGCTGCATGGGAAGCTTCAAAGCACCCCTGGATCAGATTGGCCAGAGCTTGGACCTGCTGGACCAGCGCGGCAAACTGGTCCTGGGTCACTGGGGCCGCCGGTGGTGATGGGGTTTCAACTGGTGGTGGTGGTGGTGCTACACTGCTCACCGGATCAGGTCTTTGGGACGTGACCTGATCCTGAGCTTCGGAGGTAGCCTTTCTTCGATTGGCCATGGGAGAGGTTCTCTTTCAGATTGAGATCCTTGTCTCCTGGATCACAAGTTTATGGGACTTGAGGACCCTTCCTCTAGCGCCAATTTTTTGCTGCTGAAATCTGTCCTCCGACTCGGGCGCGATCGGGCTCCCTCTTGGGCGGACCTACAAAACAGTCCTCACGCGAGAGGCATTGGGGGTGGCCCTCTGTGGAAGACCCTCCGATGCTCAAGTCAGCGGGGATCAGCAATCAACAAATATGAGGAGAAGGCTCTCGCTGAAGAGTCTCTCCAAGGGTGGCCTCTCGAGAGCTCTGAGCAGAGCGTTAATGGTGGGAAGGGATGAGCAGAGGTAGAAGGAGAGTAGGCCAGTAAGCAAGTGCGCATACCTGAGAAGCCGGGAGATGATTTTATTTATAGAGTTTCACCTGATTCCTTGGGAGCGTCATGGGCCCGAAAGTCGTTAGGATTCAAATCCAGTTTGTTTTGAGGTCAATAAGATTTGTATCTCATTAGTTAGAGGATCAACGGCTTGGAGAGCTGGTTGATGTCTTGAGATTCTGAGACGGTGTAGGCTCCAGGGCTCTAGGCCACTCTTGGGTATGATTTTTATTTGAACTCTCCTGCACCGGATTCTGTAGAGGTGCTTGAGTGCCTGAGACTTGCCAGGGCATAAGGATAGGAATGGCTCGGCTGGGGCCGAGAGATAGGAACAGCTCGGCTGAGGCCAATAGATGTTATAGCTCGGCTGGGGCCGAGAGTCTGGAATAGCTCGGCTGAGGCTGAGAGATGTCATAGCTCGACTGAGGCCGAGAGATATGATCCGCTCCTTGGGAGTCCTTGGCTCACTGGGGGGCTAAGGCGGTCCAATCCACTGAGGCTAATTCATCTCTAGCGGGTATTGCACAGCAAGTGGGAGTCAGGGTTGATCCTAACCCCTTGCATGATTATTAATGCAGCGGCGATTTTACCCCTCAACAATTATTCAAATGATACACAAAATTAGTTTTGAATTAAGTTTTAAATAGAAAATATTTAAGTTCAGACCTTGGAGTCGACACCTACAGTGTCTGGAGCCGACACCAGGGTGTATCTGAACATTTCTATGTTTTCGGCACGGTTTGGAGTCGACACCTGAAACTCTAGAGCCAACTCTAACCTGAGATACAAAGAAGTGCTTTATGCATCAGTTTTTGGAGCTAACACCTTGTGTTCGAAAGCCGACACCTGGAGTTTGGGAGCCAACACTTGGGATTTCTGGAGCCGACTCTAACCTGAGAACAGAGAGCGTATTTTTAAGACATCGTTAGAGTCGACACCCTTGGTTTCGGGAGCCGACACCTAAATGCAGCGAGCTGACACATCACTTTTTCGGAGCCGACTCCCCAACAAACTTTTTATTTACTATTTTGGAAACCCGAGTTGGAGCCGGCACCTGCAAAGTTAGAGCCGACTACAACCTCTCAGGAACAGATTTTCAAATGTCAGAACAGACTCCAACGGTAATATTTTTCTACCTAATCTCTAATGGCTATATTTCTTTGCGTGTAGAAGCAATCCAAGTACTCTATAATGGCTATTTTTTTCACCTAATCTTGGATTAAAGAAATATATAAAAAGGGCATCCGACCGTTTGAAAAGAAGACAGAGAAAATTCATAAAAATCAAGTGAAAAAGAGGGAGATATTTTCAAAGAGAAATATCTGAATCTACGTCCATCTTCTGAAGAGAGATTCAAAAGAAATCCAAGGCCTTCAAAGATCATTTTCGAAGGATTTTCAAAGAAGAAAAGAAGAAGCTCAAAAGCCCATTTCTCCTGTACTTCTCTGCAACAACTTTCTATGAAGAATCTGAGTTAAAGCTTGATTCAACCATTCAAAAAAGAAGAGGAAAAGAAGAAAAGAAGAAAAGCCCACATTCAAATCGCTTCAAATAGGCTTTTCTAAACTTGTCTATTTTAATTGAATATTTGCTCATTTGAGGAGCTATTTTGCATTATAAACATTATTTTCAAATTATTGTTTGCTAATTCAATTAGGGAGATTGAATTTATGGAGGTAGTATACCTCAGGACAAGCTAAGGTTAGCTTGGGTTTGGGTTTTGTGCTGGTGAGCCCAAAAAAACAGGCTGGGTTCATTGTGATCCCGGATAAAACAATAAGTTGGAGTTGTGAGCTTGTAAAACAACTCGACTGTAATCGATGGGATTATAGTGTGGACCCAAGTGTTGCTTGGGAGTGGACGTAGGTGTTGGATACACCAAACCACTAAAATTTTTGTGTTTGCCATGCATTTATCTCTCTCTATCTTCTTTATTTGTGCTTAGCTTTAATTAATTCAGTTCACTTGAGCACTTTCATATCAATCTAATTATTTTAAAAGAGTTAAATTTTTTAAAGAACCCAATTCACCCTCCCTCTTGGGTTGCCATCTGGGCCAACAATTGGTATCGGAGCTAGTGCTCATTTAAATTTGATCTAACGATCAAGAGTCAAAGATCCAAATGGCAGCTCAAGCTGGATCAACTTTTTCAGAAGGTCAATCCACTAATCGACCTCCTTTATTTAATGATACAAATTATGGTTATTGGAATGCTAGAATAAAAATTTTTATTCAAGCACTTGACTATGAACTATGGGGCATCATAGCAAATGGTCCTCACACACCCATAATAAGAGTAGATAACATGGTGATTCCTAAGCCAGAAATGGAATGGGATGAACATGATAGGAAGTTGGCTCAGCTTAATGCTAAAGCCATGAATGTTTTGTACTATTCTTTAGATGCTAATGAGTTTAATCGCATTTCCACTTATATTTTTGCAAATAAAATTTGGTATAGATTAGAAGTTACCCATGAGGATACTAATCAAGTTAAAGAATCTAAAATTAATATTTAGTGCATAATATAAATTATATAGTGGAACCAACTGAATCAATAACTTGCATGTACACTAGATTTACTGATATTGTGAATGGTTTGAAGAGTCTTGGCAAGACATATACTAACTCTGAATTGGTAATTCTTAAATCTCTTCCAAGGTCATGCGAAGCCAAGGTGACTGCAATCCAAGAAGCTAAAGACTTAAATGCTCTACCTTTGGAGGAGCTACTTGGATCCTTGATGACTCATAAACTAACAATAAAACAACATCAAGAGGAAGAAGTCAAAAAGAAGAGAACTATAGCTCTTAAGGCTACAGAAATTAAAGAAAGCAGCAATGATGATGATGATGATGAAACAACTCTCCTTGCAAGGAAATTTAAGAAATTTATGCAAAGAAGAAGACCCTTCTATAAGAGAAAGTCTGGAACAAAAATGGAAGGAGAAAGGAAGAAAGAAAAAGAAAAAGAAAAAGAAAAAGAAAAAGAACCCTTGATATGTTATGAGTGTAAGAAGCCGGGGCATTTTAGATATGAATGTCCTCAATTAAAGAAGAGTTACAATAAGAAGAAAAAGGCATATGTTGCAACATGGAGTGATAGCGAAGAATCCTCTTCCGAGGAGGAACAAAAGGAAGTTGCAAACATTTGCTTTATGGCAAACAATGATGAGGTAAGTTCTGAAACTCATGATTTTACTTTTGATGAATTATATGAGGCATTTAATGAGCTAGTTAGTGACTTCAAAGTTTTGAAAAAGAAAAATAAATCTTTGAAAACTAAAAATTTAAATCTTCTTAAAGAGAAAAATGAATTAACTCTTGAAATTAAAGATTTAAAAACTAAAAAGGAAGGTTTTCTAAAAGAAAAAGACTCAATTTTCAATGAAAACATTAATTGAAAGAAAGAAGCTGATAAGTATAAAAATATTATTGATAAATTTACATATAGCTCAGAAAAATAAAATTTAGTTTTAAGTAATCAAATAGCAGTTTTTGATAAAGCCGGATTAGGTTATAGACCTCACATGAGCAAAAATTTGTAAACAATTTCTTTATTAATAAAACAACCAAAAATGATGTTTCATGTTATTATTGCAACAAAAAAGGACATCAATCATATGAATGCAATTTTAAAAAAATTAATAAGAATTTAAATATTAAAAGTAAGACAATATGAGATTCAAAGGAACAATTTTTATTGCGACTAACCATGAAGAACCCAAGAAAGCTTGGGTATCTAAACATAAGATTTGATTATATTGCAGTAGTGTCTTGCGGCCAAAGGATCAAAACAAAAGTGGTATCTTGATAGTGGCTGCTCAAGGCATATGACGGGTGACAAGGATCAATTCATCACCCTTGAAGATAAAAAAAAGAGGAGTTGTTACTTTTGAAGACAATGGCAAAGGTCAAATTATGGGCCTTGGTAAAATTCAAATAACTCCATCCACCTTTATTGAGAATGTTTTATATGTTGATGGTTTAAAGGATAATTTAATTAGCATTAGCCAATTGTGTGACAAAGGTTTCAAAGTTTCATTTGAAGCTTCTATTTGTACTGTCTCTAATCCCATTAACAATAGCATTGTATTTATTGGAAATAGAAATGGCAATGTATACTTAATTGATTTAGACAATTTGTCTACTAGTAATCATTGCTTAGTTGCTGATAATGCTAATGCAAATAAGATTGGATGGTTATGGCATCGTAGATTAGGTCATGTAAGCACACACCTAATTTTAAAATTAATCAGAATAGATTTAGTTAAAGGACTTTCGAAGTTAGATTTTAAAAATAACAGAATTTATGATGCATGTCAATTTGAAAAACAAACTAGAAATTCTTTTAAATCTAAAATATTGTTTCCACTTCTAGGCCACTTGAACTACTTCACATGGACCTTTTTGGACCTACTAGAACCACTAGTCTAGGAGGAAAGAAATATGGTCTTGTAATAGTAGATGATTATTCTAGATTCATTTGGGTATTGTTTTTGGCTCACAAAGATGTGACTTTCTTGATATTCCTAAAATTCTTTAAGAAAGTCACAAATGAGAAAAATACTACCATAGTGTCTCTTAGAAGTGATCATAGCACAGAATTTAAAAATTATTTATTTAAAAAATTTTATATTAAAAATAGCATTCATCATAATTTCTCTGCACCTAGGATACACCAATAAAATGGAGTCATAGAAAGAATGAATAGGACTTTAGAAGACATGGCCCGTACCATGCTATGTGAAAGCCAACTCCAAAAGTACTTCTAGGCGAAAGCTATAAACACGGCATTGCATCTTAAATAGAGCTTTAATTAGATCAATCCTTAAAAAGACTCCCTATGAATTATGGCATAATAGAAAACCAAACATTAGTTATTTTCATGCATTTGGTTGTAAATGTTTCATTCATAATAATGGTAAAGATAACCTTGGGAAGTTTGATGCAAAATCTGATGAAGGTATATTCTTAGGATATTCAACATATAGTAAAGCCTACGGAGTATTTAACAAACTTAATTATAAAAGAATCTATTCATGTAGTTTTTGATGAGTCTTTAGCATCAAGTTCAAAAAGATTTATGATGAGGAAGACACAAATTTACTTGAGAGATATATTAAAAAATTAAATATAGATGTATCTTCAGATCATGAACAAGAAGCTAAAGATGATGAATCTCCTAGAGTTGATGTTATTGATACTAATCATAATGAGGTAGATCTTCTTAGAGATTGAAGATATGCCTATGGTCATCCAAAAGAATTGATTATAGGTGATCCATCTCAAGGAGTAAGAACTAGATCATCAATGAGAAATATCAATAATAATCTTGCATTTGTATCTCAAATTGAACCTAAAACTATCGAAAAAGCCGAAAAAGATAGTAATTGAATGTTAGCTATGCAAGAGGAATTAAATCAATTTACTAGGAATAATGTATGGTCCCTTGTAGATAGATCTAAAGGTCATTCGGTAATAGGATCTAAATGGGTATTTAGAAATAAATTAGATGAAAATGGCATAGTAATTAGAAATAAAGCTATACTAGTTGCAAAAGGATATAATCAAGAAGAAGGAATTGATTTTGATGAAACCTTTATACCTGTAGCTTGATTAGAAGTAATTAGACTATTACTTGCATTTGTATGTCATATGAACATTAATTTATTTTAAATGGATGTTAAAAGTATATTTTTAAATGGATTTATAAATAAAGAAGTTTTTGTTGAACAACCATCAGGTTTTGAAGATCATGAATTTCCAAATCATAATCTTAAATTACACAAAGCACTTTATGGTTTAAAACAAGCATCTAGAGCTTGGTATGATAGGTTAAGTAAATTTCTAATTGAAAATAATTTTTCTAGAGGAAATGTTGATAAAACCTTATTTTGAAAAGAAAAGATAAAGATTTATTAGTAGTACAAATATATGTAGATGATATTGTATTCGGTGCTACTAACAATCTTTTGTGTCAAAAATTTGCTAAGTTAATGCATGGTGAATTTGAGATGAGCATGATGGGAGAACTCAACTTCTTCCTACGACTACAAATCAAACAAGAGAGAGAGAAAATCTTCATCAACAAAATAAAATATACAAAAGAAATTCTCAAAAAGTTTGGTATGGAACAAGTCAAACCTCTCGGAATACCAATGAGTCCTTCATGCAAATTAGATAAAGATGAAGATGGTAAGAAGTTGATCAAAAGCATTATAGAGGTATGATTGGATCTCTACTTTACTTGATAGCAAGTAGACCAGATATTATGTTTGCTGTTTGTCTATGTGCTAGATATCAGTCTGAACCTAAGGAATCTCACTTAATTGATGTAAAAAGAATACATAGATATTTAAGTGGAACTAAAAATGTAGGATTATGGTATTCTAGAGATTCAACACTAAATTTAATTGCTTATTCTGATTCTGATTATGCTGGTTGTAAATTGGATAAAAAGAGTACAAGTGGTGCATGTCAATTTTAGGAAGTAACTTAATCTCTTGGTTTAGCAAAAAGCAAAATTCGGTTGCATTATCTACTGCTGAAGCTGAATATGTTGCAGCTGAAAGTTGCTATGGTCAAATCCTTTGGATTAAGCGACAACTTGAAGATTATGGCATAACACTTGATAAAACTCCAATTAGATGTGATAACACTAGTGCAATAAACTTAACTAAAAATCCAATTCAACATTCAAGAACTAAGCATATTGAAATTAGATATCATTTTATTAGAGAACATGTAACTAATTATGATATTTATCTTGATTATGTTTGTATTGAGGAACAATTAGCTAATATATTTACAAAACCTTTGAGTGAAGAGAGATTTTATTATCTTAGAGGAGAGTTAGGGATTTGTGACCCATTGGAATGATTTTGAAACCCTTAAGAATGACTATCTAGAATCTAACCAATTTCTTAAAAATTTCTTCATGTTCTAAGGACAATTCATCTAGATATTTGAACCATTTGATTCACCACATTCCATAGAATTTTATCCTATTTATTGATTATTCTTTTGATAAGTTTCGGATCCTTGAAAATCTTTTTTTTTCTAAAACTATCTTGGAGTCGACACCCTAGTCAGTGGAGTCGACACCTCTTCTGTGTCGCTCTCGGTCTGAGACCTTGGAGCTGACACCCGCCTTAGCGGAGCCGACTCCAGTTCGGGCGCTAACTGAGTTAGCGACTTGGAGTCGACACCTTGTGGTCCCATTTTGACTATTTTAGGGCAGAGTTGACACCTTTTCGTCCCCATTCATTCCCAATCTCTTCCAAAACTCTCTCCAAACCCCCTAATACCTAGAATCTCTCAAATCAACCATTCCCTAGGATTCAATGGCACCAAAGCGGAGGGGATCGATCTTTGGAGCTCTTGTGGCGACAAGGAAGAGGAACAATGATTCACCTCACCTCCAAAATTTTGGGTAGACTATTAGGTATTCCAGTTGCTGGACCCATTGCCAATGTTCACAATGACAGATTAGCAGCTTTATCTAGAATGCTTGGCAGGGAAGTTGTTGAATTTGAAGAGGTTAGGGCTAACCAATTTCCCTTGGAACTTAGATTGTTACACAATATTTGTGGTAGGATCTTATTTCCTAAGACTGGCCATTTTGAGTATATTTCTAAGAGTGATGTTCTAGTTATGGATGCTATTGTGACCGGCCAGCCTATTAACCTTCCGGGTATGATAATTTTGTATATGGCCGAGGTTGGAGGAAAGAAGAGATCTACCCTTCCTTATGGCATGATTTTGACCACTGTTTTCTAGAGCCAAGGAGTTAATATTCGATAATGAACCCATGAAAAGCTTAAAACATACTGATTACTACAATAAAGCTACACTGCACCGGATGGGATTCATTAAAATAAATGAAAACTGGAAGAGGAAAGGAAGCACGGATGATAGGGCAGTTGAGATGGACAATGCAGAGCCTACAGTGAGACATACTTCACCTGGCCCTAGCAGTCCTGCACCTCCAGCACCTGCACCAGCTTCTACTTCATTCACTCAGTCCTCTGCTGGTTTTTCTGAAATTCAGATGGAATAGTTAAAATATTTATTTTTGGATCATGAAGCTAAAATGAAGAGTGAGCTAGATGGTAGTCTTATGAGCTTAAGGGAGATGTTCTATTCCTTGGAAGAGAGAGTAAGCAAAATTGAATCATCCCTTGGAATTTCTTCAGAAGCCTTGAAGTCTGATTTAATGAATATTTTTGATAAGATCAAGGACATTGCTGGTGATTCTAATATATATTCTATGTGCAATGCTGAATTACAAGAGAAAATTATAGTGCCATCTGCAATTATTGACAAAAGATTGAATGAATTTATCAAGATTCAAAGTGAAGGAATGGGAAAGATTTTAGAAGAGCTTAAATGTACTTAGTCTTTGAAATTTAGTTTGTATCTTTGATGTAATGAAATATTTTGCTGAATGATGTAATGAAGTTTGATGTAATGAAATATTTTGTTAAATGATGTAATGAAGTATCTTACTTTTAGAAAAATGTAATGAAGTTTCAATATTCAATGAATTTCATAGTTGAACTTTGATATTAAGTTGCTTAGATTTTGAGTTAACATAGATTTGTTCAAAGATTATTGATTCATGTGTTTAAACTTTAACCTAAATTAATCTTTTCTTAACCTTTTTGTTGATAATAAAAAAGGGGAAGAGAAGATAATTGTATATGCATTAAGAATTGAATAAATTTATTGAATGAATTTGATTAATTGATATCAAGCATGAATGTCCTTAATTGTATGAGTTTTACTGATAAGGGGAGAGAAGATGTTAATTTGAGTATCATAGGGGGAGCTACCTCATTCAGGGGGAGCTTAACTATAAGAACTTAAAATTTGTTTTGAAACTTTCATTGTTTAATCATGCATATACTCAATATTTTTGTCATCATCAAGAAGGGGGAGATTGTTGACCTAATTATTGATTTTGATGATTAACAAAAGATATGAGTATATTCATTGTGTTTCTAACAAATTTGAAAAGTGTTTCAGGTACTAAGAATGTTTAATTATTCAAATGATACACAAAATCAGTTTTGAATTAAGTTTTAAATAGAAAATATTTAAGTTTAGACATTGGAGTCGACACCTACCGTGTCTGGAGCCGACACCAGGGCGTATCAGAACATTTCAATGTTTTCGGCATGGTTTGGAGTTGACACCTGAAACTCTGGAGCCAACTCTAACCTGAGATACAAAGAAGTGCTTTCTGCGTTAGTTTTTGGAGCCAACACCTTGAGTTTGGGAGCCAACACTTGGAGTTCGAAAGCCGACACCTTGGATTTTTGGAGCCGACTCTAATCTGAGAACAGAGAGCATATTTTTAAGACATCGTCAGAGTCGACACCCTCGGTTTCAGGAGCCGACACCTAAATGTGGCGAGCCAACACATCACTTTTTTGGAGCCGAATCCCCAATAAAATTTTTATTTACTATTTTTGGAAACCCGAGTTGGAGCCGACAACTGCAAAGTTGGAGCCGACTCCAACCTGTCAGGAACGGATTTTCAATTATCAGAACAGACTCCAACGGTAATATTTTTTCACCTAATCTCTAACGGCTATATTTTTTTGCTTGTAGAAGCAATCCAAGTACTTTGTAGTGGCTATTTTTCTGACCTAATCTTGGATTAAAGAAATCTATAAAAAGGGCATCCGACCGTTTGAAAAGAAGATAGAGAAAAATCAGAAAAATCAAGTGAAAAGAGGGAGATATTTTCAAAGAAAAATCTCTGAATCCACATCCATCTTCTAAAGAGAGATTCAAAAGAAATCCAAGGCCTTCAAATATCATTTTTGGAGGATTTTCAAAGAAGAAAAGAAGAAGCTCAAAAGCCCCTTTCTCCTCAACTTCTCTACAACAACTTTCTATGAAGAATCTGAGTTAAAGCTTGATTCAACCATTCAAAAGAAAAGAAGAAAAGAAGAAAGGAAGAAAAGCCCACATTCAAATCGCTTCAAACTAGGGATGGCAATGGTCCGGGGATGGTCCAGGGCGATCCATACTGGTCCCCGTCCCCATTAGGAAAAACATCCACGTTCCTCACCCCGTTAAGCCATTATAGTTAATGGGGTAGGAACGGAGATACCCAACCGGGTAAACGGGTACCCACTGGGTATCCATTTTCTCATTTATATAAAAAAATAAAATTATTTTATTAAATTTATAATTTATTAAAAATAAAAAAATAATTTTTTTAGGATAAGATGGAGACTAATCGAGAATAACCAAATAATAATATTGATATATATAAGAGATTCTTTTGGAAGAAGAGAATGAAAAGTGAGATTCTTCTACGGTAAGGAAGAAGAGAATGAAAGGTGAGAGAAAATAACTAACAAGGAGGAAAATCAGAAAAATGAAGATTTCCAACACAACAACCATAAAAAAAATACATTCAAATTTCAAAGCAAAAATGAAGAGATTTTTCTTTAAAAAAAAAAAAAGATGAGCATGTAGCAGAGAAAGAAAAAGGTGTTGGAGGGCGTCGATGGGGCAGCGATTGACGAAGATAGACGATGGACTGATAGAGCTAGGTTCTCGTCTTATTTTGGTTTAGAACTTTAAATCGGCTATGTGAAAGAAGGAAGAGCAAGTGTCAAGATTATATATTTTTTATTTATTTTAATTTTTATATTATATATTAATATATATATATATATATATATATATATATATTTAAATTTAAATATATTATATTAAAGTTAACAGAGACGGGGATGGGTAAACGGGGATGGGGCAAAGAATACCGTCCCCGAGCCATTTACCCGTTTAGCCATTAACGAAAAATCTTCGTTACCTGTTAAGCCGTTTAGACCGGGGATTCCCCGACCCATTAAGAATGGTACCGGCCGGGTAAATGGCTAAATGGGAAAAATTGCCATCCCTACTTCAAACAGGCTTTCTAACCTTGTCTATTTAAATTAAATATTTGCTCATTTGAGGAGCTATTTTGCATTGTAAACATTATTTTTAAATTATTGTTTGCTAATTCAATCAGGGGGATTGAATTAGTGGAGATAGTATACCTCGGGACAGCTAACGTTAGCTTGAGTTTGGGTTTTGTGCTGGTGAGCCCAGAAAAAATCGGCTGGGTTCGTTGTGATCCCGGGTAAAACAATAAGTTGGAGTTGTGAGCTAAAACAACTCGACTGTAATCGGTAGGATTATAATGTGGACCCAAGTGTTGCTTGGGAGTGGACGTAGGTGTTGGATACACCGAACCACTATAAAATCTTGTGTTTGTCGTGCATTTATCTCTCTCTCTCTATCTTCTTTATGTGTGCTTAGCTTTAATTAATTCAGTTCACTTGAGCACTTTCATATCAATCTAATTATTTTAAAAAAGTTAAATTTTTTAAAGAACCCAATTCACCCCCCCTCTTGGGTTGCCATCTGGGCCAACACTTTTCTACTTCTTTAAAAAGATATTTTTAAATCAATTGTCACGCCCTCGACCTGGGATGGATCTAAAGCATAACAGTCTACTACACACTTGAAAATAAATCTACAACATTCTAGATGTCATATGCAGAGCACCTTTACATAATTAATTAAGGTAAAGGGCAAGTTTCTATCCAAATCCTATTTAAAGTCTTGGTCTATGAAATAAAATAATAATAATAGAGTTTTATGAGCCTTCACTCAGTAAGTAACGTTAAGCAAAAATTAGTAGATCAAGCAAGTAAAGGTTTATAAAACATTTTATGAATCAGTGCATATCATTAATTAAAAACCCAAAACTTCAGTTCACAACTTCGCATATCATTGATATATTAATACTTATAATTTCAAAGTTTCTTTGACTAATACTCAAAACTTTTAATGTAATATCTTTCATATCATCGTTAATAACTTTTATATTATTATATTATTAATACTCTATGGTTATATATCTCTTTGATAGGGCTAAAATATTATATTTAACTCTACGGATAGGAGCCAAAACAACACATTTAACCCTATAGATGGGGGCTAAAACACCATATTAACCTTGTTGTGGATGGGGGTTGGTTCTCCGCATATGTTCCCTCTGACGATGGGTCTTAGTATCTATCATTATGTCATTATATCATCACATAGTGGACCGAGAGTTATATGTTTTCAATTATATTTTATTATCAATAATTTTATATTTATTAATATTTACTTATTTATATCATAATTTTTTTAATAACAATAATACTCCAATATTTGCAATAATTAGCTATGCAAAAAAAACTATATTATAGTAGGTATTAAAACATTAATTGCACATAAAAAATAGTAATATTTAACTAGTAATTTGTAAATTCTTGAATAGATATTTATAATTAAGTAATTTACATAAATCTTGTTGCCGCCGGGATCCGTCCTTCGACTCGGGCGCGGTCGATCTCCGGGAAGAGGGGGGTGCGGCGGACCTGCAAAAGAAGCCCACACGCGGAGGGAAGCTGGGGTTGGTCCTCCGCGGAAGACCCTCCGACGCTTAAGTCTGTGGGGAAGGAATCGGCGATCAACCAGATAATGAGGAGGTGGATCTCTTTGGGAGGCCTCTCCGGGGGGTGGCCAATCGGAGGCTCCAAAAAGGGGAGGAGAGTGAGAGTGGAGGTGTGTGTACAGAGCTGCGTGCCTCCAGGATTGCGTACGTGAGGGAGTCTGTTAATCTGATACTTATAGACCGTCACCTGGGGACTTGAGCATCTTCTGGAAGGTTTTGAGGTTGTTACGATACGGGGGTAGACAGAATCAGGCCGTTGTGGGGCCGTTAGAATCCACGCCTTGTCTGTTAAGGGATCGACGGCTGGGAGAGCTCTTCGATGTCTTGGGATCTGGGTGAGTAGACCTGGGGCGGTTTCAATAGGTCTTAGGCCACGTTTCGATATAATTCATAGCCTAAGGAGCTGCTCAGGTAAGTTTAAGCTCTCCCGTGTCAGGTTCCGCGGAGGTAGACGTCGGAGCGTGGATCGTGGGGTATAAGCGAGCTACGAAAGCCCGGAGGAGGCCGAGCTACGGAAGCCCGGAGGAGGCCGAGCTACGGAGGCCCGGGGGAGGCCGAGCTAGGGAAGCCCGAAGGAGGCCGAGCTACGGAGGCCCGGGGGAGGCCGAGCTAGGGAAGCCCGGAGGAGGCCGAGCTAGGGAAGCCTAGAGGAGACCGAGCTACGGAGGCCCGGGGGAGGCCGAGCTAGGGAAGCCCGGAGGAGGCCGAGCTACGGAGGCCCGGGGGAGGCCGAGCTAGGGAAGCCCAGAGGAGGCCGAGCTACGGAGGCCCGGGGAGGCCGAGCTAGGGAAGCCCGGAGGAGGCCGAGCTAGGGAAGCCCGGAGGAGACCGAGCTACGGAGGCCCGGAGGAGGCCGAGTTAGGGAAGCCCGGAGGAGGCCGAGCTAGGGAAGCCCGGAGGAGACCGAGCTACGGAGGCCCGGGGGAGGCCGAGCTAGGGAAGCCCGGAGGAGGCCGAGCTACGGAGGCCCGGGGGAGGCCGAGCTAGGGAAGCCCGGAGGAGGCCGAGCTACGGAGGCCCGGGGGAGGCCGAGCTAGGGAAGCCCGGAGGAGGCCGAGCTACCGAGCTACGGAGGCCCGGGGGAGGCCGAGCTAGGGAAGCCCGGAGGAGGCCGAGCTAGGGAAGCCCGGAGGAGACCGAGCTACGGAGGCCCGGGGGAGGCCGAGCTAGGGAAGCCCGGAGGAAGGCGGCGGGAGGAGGTCAGCCTTAGCCGCCTCGCACGGATATCAATGCAATGACGATTTTACCCCCCAACACATGCCCTCCACTCCCTAGTTCGAAGCGTAGGTTCGGGCGTAGGGAGTATAAGCTCAAGCGGCGCGCTCTGGATGGGACGTTTTGGCTTAAACAATCCAGCAATGATGCCCTAATTAATGCGATAGGGCCATTGTACCTTCGGGGGTAAGGCTCCTCCACTATCGACGGTTGAGATTGCGCCACACCTCGAATTCCGATCGATCGGGTGTTTGTCGAGGCGGTTCTGGATGCTTTGAATGAGACGCCCCGCTCCCCAGGGCGGTTTCTTAGCGGAGAAGCGAAGTGACGGCCGCCCCACACATATATATATAGGCGTATTGTGCATGCGCGCTTGGCGTTTTCTCGTTTTGCTTCCAAGTGGGCTTTGGTCTTTCATCTTCTCCGATGCTCATTGCTTTCATCTGATACTTCTTTCAATGGCGATGAGCCCTGAAGACGTGGCCTCAGAAATCGTCGCTGAGGATTTGGGGAGGATTCATCAGAGGTATGGTCTGCCCATGGATGTGGTTTTGCGGGTGCCGGGACTTGAAGATAGGGTTACCCGGGACTTGGAGTCTGGAGTATTCGTCTATGAGGACAGTTTTAAGGCGGGTCTTCGTTTCCCTCTCCATCCCTTGGTGAAGGAGATCATGACCCACTACAACATCTGTCCATCGATGGTGGCCCCAAACAGTTGGCGGAACATCGTCGGATTTATCTCGATGTGCCACCAGATCCAAATCGTTGCGACTCTCCCCCTTTTTCGCACCTGTTATCACCTAACTCCCGGGCGGAAATCGGAGTGGACCTCCATCGGGCCCCGGAGGTCTTTTAATGTCATCGCGGATAAGCCCTCTTCCATCAAGGGGTGGAAGAGTCGATTTGTGATTGCGGAGGGGAACATCGGTTCGATTTCCCTCGGCGATGGGGGGAAGTTGCGAGGGATGCGGAGACGCATCCGGCCTTATCGGCGCAGGAGGAGAGGGACCTGGATGTCCTTCGTAATGGGCAGACGTTTTCGGCTAACGACCTGTTATCGGAGGGAGCTCTCTTTGCAGCCGGGCTCAGCCCTTTGGATCCTCAAGGTGAGTTTCTTTTTGCATTGCGTATTTTTCCCGATTACTGCGCTTGGGTTTGAACATGTGAACTCCGGTTTGACAGCCACGAGGTTGGCATTGTCGAGCCTCTCCAAGAGGAAGAGAGGGAAGCGTCCCGGGGAAGGTAGTGGAGCGGACAGCGGCCGACCCAAAAAGAGGGGCCACACATCCGCAAAGAGCCCGCCGGACGCTGGAGCAGCCGCTACAGAGGTGCCTGGGGCGAAGGAGGATACGGGGAGGGCGGCCGTAGCGCCCGAACCTCTCGTTTTGGAGATTTCGATAGCTCGGATGAGGCTCCACTGGCTCTCCCGACCGCGCCTCCCATGAAGGAGGAAACCACGACGGGTCCAGTGGAGGCGGCCGTAGCGGAGGGGTCCATCGCCCCCGTGGGGTCGCCACTGGCTCCAGCGGGAGAAGGGGAGGAGACAGCCGCAGCGGAAGAAGTTCGGGAGGGGCCCCTGCTTGGCCTATCCGCTGGGGAATCCGGCAGCAGTGAGGTTGGGCCGTCTTCGATGGGTCAAGAGGCGGTTCAGACTGAGACCTCGTGGCAGCCCGCGGAGGGGCCGCAGGTGGTGGCTACTGGAGAGGGTGCACTGGTGGAGGGAGCGCAACAAAGTGGGGGTCCCACGATCGGGGCCCCCTCGAGGAAGATTTTGGGGAGATTAGCGCTTGGGCTGGCCGAGCTATCCGAAGAGGCCCAAGCCAGGGCCCTGACGGAGGAGGCTGAGAGGTTGAAGGCTTCTCAGCTGGGGATCGTCCAGGCCGATCCCTCAGGCGGGGCCGGTCAACCCAGTAGCTCGGGGGTTAATATTGATGAGATGTTCTCCGCCATGATGAGGTCGGTCCTGCATCCGGGCGCAGATCCGTCGGGATGAGTTTGCCGACCGGGGGTTGATAGACGCCGCGTTTGGGCAGCATGGTGTAGCTGAGGGTGTCCATCTCCTCCCCGCCATAGATAATACGATGTTGATGAAGATGACCCGGGACTATGCTTCGAAGGTGAGTCATTTTTCCAGCGTGTCAGATGTTTCTCGAGGGACTCCGTGGTGGGCGCTTATTCAACTTTTTGTCTTTTGTAGGGTGTTTTGCTTTCCCGGCAATTTGTTGGCGCCTAAGCTTGGCGACAGGGGCTAGTGTCCAGGCCCGGAGGGAGAGTGTCGAGCTCCAGTCGCGGCTGAAAACGTCTGAGCAGTTCGCCGAGCTCATGGACACGATGGATAGGAGCTCGAAGGCGGCCAGAGTGGCACACCAGGCTGCCGTGGAGGAGGTGTTCAAGCAGAAGCGCAGGGTGGAGGAGTTAGAGGGACTCCTAGCGAAGAACGATGACGCTTGCTTGGAGTTGGCCAAGATCAAATCGAAACACTCCGCGGAGGTGGTGGCGATGCGGCGGGACCACGGCGAGAGTTTGAGCTGATTGAGGAGAGAGGCCGACGATGAAAGAAAACGCCTAACGAGAATGTTGGGCGAGGTGGAGGAGAAACTGAAGAGGCGTGATGACGAAATCGCCGAATTGAAGGAGAACGCGAGGTGGCAACAAGGGATAATGACTCGAGTGAATGGCGAGTTATCGCAAGCTCGCGGAGAGATTGAAGCCGGACGATCGAAAATCAATACCCTACAAGAGAGGGTGGAGTTGGTCGGCGCTGACAGGACGAGGGCCCGGAGCGAGGCTGAGGAGCTGGCCGGAAGGTTGGCCAGGCGAGAGGGGGAGGTATGCTCTTATTTCACCCTCCTTGTTTTTCTATCTGTTCCCTGTGACGCCGATTATCCTTGACTTTGCCAGATGGCGAGGATGGGGTCGGAGATTCAGGCTCTCCAAAGTGCGTTCGCGTCTGCTCGCAGCAGGAGCTCGGAGCTCGAGATACGGTCTAGCGAGCTCGAGGGACAAAACACCATCCTGAAGGCCCAGGCTGCAGAGGCCGAGAACGGGCCGCCGAGGCCGAGAAACGGGCCGCCGAGGCCAACACGCAGTTCGCCATTCTTCAGGGGAGGCAAGACGCTATGAGCGTATCCGCATTCCGTCACGGGATGGAAGAATGTAAGCAAAGGATACTTAGCGGGCACCCGGAGTGGGATCTTTCTTTTCTGAGCATCGAGGACTCTGAAGACGGCGAGTCCGAAGAAGAAGAAGATGAAGATGAGTGCGTCGATGTTTCTGACGCCGAGCTTGGCGGCGCCCCTGGTCCCAGCAAAGCCGTAGCCTCCGAGGGACAGTCACAAACCGTTACAGAGGGGGTGAAAACATCAGAGAAGGGCGAGCCTAGCCGTGCACCTGCAGACGTGGCTGAGGGTACTCCCCAAGCCGGTGGGGCTCCTGGCTCTTAGGGGCCGCTCCTGTATCTTCCCCTTTTAAACATTTGACATTTTGCAGCAAAGGGATTTCCTGTTTTTATCTAAGTGTTTTTCTCGCGTGACCTTGCTGTTGTCTAGTGTTGCCTCGATCGTGAACGACCCATGGCTCGTCAATATCCTTGGGCCATCCTTAATTTGAGACCAGGAAAATGTATTGGCTCGGGTCGATCGGTAAAATGGGCCGGTCTGGACCGACGAACAAGGTCGGTCGGTTGAGACAAGTTAGGTCGACTAGGACCGACATACGACATGGGTCGGCTGTGGCCGACGGATATCATGGGTCGGCAGGGGCCGACGGACAAAAATGGGTCGGCAGGGGCCGACGGATGAGGTAGGTCGGCTGGGGCCGACGGACAAAGATGGGTCGGCTGGGGCCGACGGATGAAGTAGGTTTTCGCGCTCCCTGCCATCCTGCCAGCGTTCTGCCATCCCGCAGGCAATTCGGTTTTTCTTTACTATAAGTGGAGATACGGCAGAGTGGGGGTATAAAGCTGTATCAGAGCTTTCCGGAAGGTGCTCCTTTCCCATGCAGGTCATCTCGTTGCGATGCGCACACAACCATCCACTATTGGACAGTACCTTTTCAAAGGACGATTTTCTGAGCCCGCCGATTTTGAAGCGTCAGCGGACGATTTTCTGCATTTAATGACTGCGATCCGGGATCAGGAAAGGATCTCCGTACGTGTCCTGGCTCAGGCGGTGAGTTCGGCGCGCAGTGGGATGCTGCGCCAATTTCGGGGGACCACGTGGAGGTGTGGGACAGGTGTTTGAATCTCGGGACCTTCAGCTCTGATGGCTCGTCCCGAGTCTCTTCTGCCTATAAAAAGGGGAAAAGAGGGGTCTCGTCTGGTTATCCCCAAAGTTTCTCGTTGGAATTTTACCACACCCGTTCCTCTGTCGCTTTGAGTGGGAGGATCGATTCTTTTTCTTTCATGGGCTCCTTGCCGCCGGATATCTGGGGCGACCGGGGAGCGGCTGAAGAACGGCTCATCTCTAGGGGACGAGTCTCGGAGATCATATGGAGAGCGCACATGGAGGGGGCAGAGATCATACGGAGAGCGCACATATGCGCTTCCGTTGTGATCTGCGGCTCCTGCTGCGGGGAATGCGGGTCAGGAGGTGTATGGACACCTCCGTAGCACGCGCAGGCCCTCCCTCTTTCGCTGGCTTAGGTTCCCGCTCCTTCATTGAGGGGAATCCTTGCCACGGGAGGGAGAAGATGGGAGCAACCGGGTTCGGATGGTCCCCGGTTCCCTCGACTGGGTGGTGGCCCGCGATCCAGCACTCCCTTCTAGGGGAGTGGATTGGGCCTTTGGGATCCTCAGAATCAGCACCCGCGGGCCATGCCTCCTTTTGGGTCTTTTAACTCATCCTGCCCAAGCGGACTTGGCCGTTTCGTGGTTTGCATGATTTCTCGATCCGGAACATCGTAGTTGTCTAGGCCTGCTTTGGAGCAGTTACACGGGTCTTGTATTTTGCCTTTATTTTGTATATTTCAATGTTTTTGTAACGCCTATGAGGCATTTGTAATCGATCATGATCGGCAATAAAGAGAGTTATATCCTGTTTCTCAATCTGTCTTTTCTTGTGCCGATCTCATTGCTATTTGTCGTTTGGGGGCATAAAAATGTCCCGCTCGTCCTTAGACGAGGATCCCATGGCACCCGAACTAATTGAGGTCCGTATGCGGCGGTGCAGAGATCGTTCGGCGAAATACGCTCCTTGCCAGGTCAGGAGTTTGGTATCTTGTGCTCCGCTTTTATCGGAGCTCGGATTATTGTGAGTTGGCTCTGGCCGAAGTCCGGGGAATCTGCCCCCCTTTTTGTCATGGTTTAAGGATTTAGCCACTCGAGATAGCCGAGCTTCGGGGAACGTCTTACTTGGATCCGCCAAGGTTCGAAGGATTTCGTAACTCGGCCCTGCCGAGGTTCGGAGAACTGATAGCTCGGCCCAGCCGAGGTTCGGAGAACTGATAGCTCGGCCCTGCCGAGGTTCGGAGAACTGATAGCTCGGCCCTGCCGAGGTTCGGAGAACTGATAGCTCGGCCCTACCGAGGTTCGGAGAACTGATAGCTCGGAGGGAGCGAATCAGTCGCCGCCGCAGGCTACGGCGTCAGGTCTGCGCGGCGCCCAATGGAGGGGGCGCTCGAGCGGAATGGGCGGCGTGTTGTTATGCTTTTACTGGCGACGCTCTTTTCGAGGGGACAGATCACCGATCGAGCGTTGGACTCTGCCCCATGCGCTTTTCGAGGAAGGGGGCAGTTTTAAGAGGCTTGGGGAAGCGTCGAAAGTATTTACTGCAGGGGGCGACAGATCGGGAAGACGCTCTGTTTGCACTTTCCGATCTTACTCGGGATAGGGCGCGACTTTTCAGGTTCCGTGCGCATTAGAACGGCGACACATGGCGAATTTTCATAGGTCGACATCCGCGGTACGGCTGATCTGGATACCCTCCTAGCGGGTATAAATATGACCCGGGGCGTAGACTTTGGCTATCCCTCGGCTTTGAAAAGATGGCTTCCCCAGCGCGATCGAGTGAGTTGCGTTCTTCACTTGCTAGCCCGCTGCGCCCGGAGGGGAGATCCATCTCCATCACAGTCAATGGGGAGAGCTTGGCGTCGGCCTTCGCGACTAATGAGCGGCTTGCGAGGGTCGCTGAACAATTTTTGGACGTATCTGTTAGGGAGGCGGAAGCTTCGTGCCGGATAATGGATCGGCAGAGGGAGGAGATAGCATCCCTGCGTCAGCAAGTGGCTGACCTGTCGGAGCGCCTGGAGGAACTGTTAGCCTCCGGGAGTGGCTCCGAATTCTAATTCGGGGACTCCCCACTTGCTTTTGCTTCTTATCGTCTCTTTGTAGTTCTCTTTTCATGAATGAAATATGGGTCTTGTTTATACATGAAGTCCCTTCCTTTGAGTTTTTATGGCTTAGGCCCGTGTGACGGATCAGGGGGCCGTCGTGACCCCGTCGTTTTGGTGTGCTAGCGTAGGCTTTTTCGAATGATGGGCTATAGGGGCGTATCCGAAAGATTTCCAGTGGCGGAGAGGGAAATCGCCCAACTCTGCCTGGGCTCTTCGGCCGACTGCGCGGGGCTAGATGGCCTCGAGAGTAACTTTGTCAACGGCGGCTTTTTCTCGCGCATCGATGGT
>UESW01001635.1:278365-358640 GCA_900491605.1 Calamus simplicifolius
TCCTGGCGTACCTCGTCTCTGCATCGCGGAGCAGCCTACTCACATAGTAGATCGGCCTTTGGATTTTGCCTTCTTGCTTGACTAGTACCGAACAAACTGCGCCCTCGGAAACGGCCAGATACAGAAACAGAGTCTCCCCTGGGACCGGACTACTAAGAAGTGGAGGCGAGCCGAGATACTTCTTGAGATCTTGAAATGATTTCTGGCACTCAGAAGTCCACTGGAAATTCTTGGCCGATCGGAGAGTTTTGAAGAAGGGGAGGCATCTCTCGGCTGACCGAGCCACGAAGCGGTTAAGGGCCGCTATTCTCCCGGTCAGGCGCTGGACCTCTTTAATAGACGCTGGGGGCGCCATTTGTTGGAGAGCTTGAATCTTCTGAGGGTTAGCCTCGATACCTCGCTGGAGACCATGAAGCCGAGGAACTTCCCGGAATTGACGCCGAAAGCACACTTGGTCGGGTTGAGCCTCATTCCATATTTGCGCAGCGTGGCAAAGCTCTCCGCGAGGTCCTCAACATGCCGCAGCGCTTCCTTGCTCTTGACCAGCATATCATCTACATACACCTCCATGTTCCGGCCGATTTGCTCCTTGAACACCTTGTTGACTAGCCGCTGATAGGTCGCTCCTGCATTTTTAAGACCGAAAGGCATAACTCGGTAACAGTAGGTACCTCGGTCGGTTATGAAGGCGGTCTTTTCTTCATCCTCGGGGGCCATCCGGATTTGATTGTAGCCCGAATAGGCATCCATGAACGATAGCATCTGGTGGCCCAAGGTGGCGTCCACGAGCTGGTCGATCCGAGGGAGGGGGAAGCTATCATTTGGGCATGCCTTGTTGAGGTCGGTGAAGTCGATGCAGATCCTCCATTTGCCATTCGATTTCTTCACCATGACGACATTTGACAACCAACTGGGGTAATTCACCTCTCGGACAAAATTGGCTTTGATAAGTTTGTCGACCTCCTCTTCAATGGCTTTTTGCCGCTCTGGGGCGAAGCTCCTCTTCTTCTGCTTAACGGGCCTGTGCCTCTCGTCCACATTGAGGCGATGGACGAGGATTTCTGGGTCAATCCCCGGCATGTCAGAGGCGGTCCAGGCGAAGATGTCCGCATTGCTTTGGAGGAATCTGATCAGCTCGCGACGAGGCTCTCCTTCGAGTAGCAACCCGATCCTTATGGTTCGGTCGGGCCGAGCTTCGTCTAGTGGTACTTCTTCTAGCTCTTCCGCCGGTTCTCCTCGTTGTTCGGCAAAATACTCACGAGCGTCTAGCCCGTCGACTTCGGGCATTCTAGACTGAAGGCTCATGACGAAACACTGCCGAGCCATGGCTTGATTTCCCCGAACCACGCCAACTCCTTGCTTGGTAGGGAACTTCATGGATAGATGCGGGATGGAGACTACCGCCTTGAGGGACATTAGACCCGGCCTGCCGAATATGGCGTTGTATGGGGACCTGAGGTCGGTCACTAAGAAGTCGGTCTGTACAACGGTTACGAGGGGCCAGGTTCCTGCACGGACCGTCAGGGTGACGATTCCTTCTGGGACGATGACGTCGCCGGTGAATCCCATCAGGGTGGAATCCACGGCTCGGAGGTTTTCCATGAGCAATTTCATCCTGGCAAACACACCGAGGTACAAAACGTTCACCGAGCTTCCACTATCGACCAGGATTCGGCTTACATCATAATTGTTCAAGTTTAGGGATACGACAAGTGCATCCTCATGGGGAAGCTGTATCCCAAGAAGATCATCATCAGAAAAGGAAAGCTCGCCCGTGCGCGCCTTCTTTGGCATCGGTGCGTCACCGTTGCCTCTGGAGCTCGATCCGCCGGCTTCTTCAATCATGTTGATACGGCCAACCACGGGCGGATTTGGTGGAGGAGGGAGTTGTGGGGGCTCAGGCTGGCGATCACCTCCTTGTGGCGGCTCAGGTGCTCTTCTGAACTGGTCCAACCATCCCCGCCGAATCAGTCTCTCGATCTCGTTCTTCAGCTGCCAGCATTCTTCGGTGTCATGGCCATGCTCCCTGTGGTAGCGGCAATACTTGGCGGGATCTCTCCGGGTTGGGTTCCCTTGGAGAGGCACCGGTCGGGGAAGCTGGCGCTCTATTTCCATGAGGATCTGCGCCCGGGGCACAGTCAGCGGAGTATAGCGATCGAATCGCCTGGGAGGACTCCGGGAGCGATTCCTTGGCGGCAGCGAAGGGACTCTTGGACGGCGGGGCGGACTTGGCCGACGGGCAGGGCGGTGCCTGTCGGGAACTTTGGGCTCTTGCTTCTTCCTCACCTGTTCTGCGCGGGCCATTCTCCGCGACTCCTCGACCCGAGCGTACTTGTCCGCGAGGGCCATCATATCGGACAAACATGGGGGGTAGCTGACTTCCATTGCCAAATAGAAGTCGCTCTCCTTTGAAACTCCCCCCGCCAGGGCGGACATAGCCACCTCGTGATTAAGGTGGTCCACCTCTAACATGGCCTTGTTGAAACGGCCAAGTTAATTTCTCAAGGACTCCCCCTCTCTTTGCTTGACTTCAGAGAGGGAGTCGGATCTCCATCGGTGGCGGCGGCTGCTGACGAACTGGCCAATAAAAAGGTGGCTCAGCTCGTCGAATGAATCAATAGAACCCGGTTTCAAGGCGTTGAACCAGGTTCGGGCGGATCCTCTGAGGGTGGATGGGAAGGCCGGCAGAGGATCGCATCAGATGCTCCGTGGAACATCATTATTGACCGGAAGCTGCTGAGATGGTCATCTGGATCAGTGGAGCCGTGATAGGGCTCGACGGTTGGCAGCTTGACGTGGGAGGGAATCACTTCCTCCATGATCTCCTTAGAGAAAGGGATGCCCTGCTCTGCTTTGGGCTGAGGCAGATGGATCTGCTTGGCGGCGTCCAGCTCCTGACGCATTTCTTGGATCTAACGGCGGATCTCCTCCTCACCGGCTAGAGGAGGAGCTGGACGCAAGAATCGCAAGGACGGCGTCAAATCATGGTGAGACGTTGCCGGAGAGAGGGAGCGGGCTCGCCGAGATCTGGGAAGATCTCTATCGTAACCGGTTCGAGGGACCGGTTTGTCCCCCCTGGGGCGATGTGGGGGATCCGCTGATTCACACGGATCAGAGGAGGAGGTTGCCGGTGAAGAAGAAGTCGCCGCTTCTTTCTGGGGATGTGAAGCAGGAGGAGTGCAAGATGCTCCTGGACCAAGTGGGTGAGAGCCTGGACTTGTTGGACCAGCGTAGCAAACTGGTCCTGGGTCACCGGAATGGCAGGCGGCGACGGAGTCTCGACAGGCGGGGTTGCGGTGCCGTGGTGCCGGTCGGATCAGGCCTTTGGGAGGCGACTTGATCCTGAGCATCAGAGGCTGCTCCTCTCTTCCGGTTGGCCATCAGAGAGGTTCTTCTCGGATTAAGATCCTTGTCTCCTTCTTTCAAGTTTTGATGGGACTTGAGGCCCTTCCTCTAGCGCCAATCTGTTGCCGCCGGGATCCGTCCTCCGACTCGGGCGCGGTCGATCTCCGGGAAGAGGGGGGTGCGGCGGACCTGCAAAAGAAGCCCACACGCGGAGGGACGCTGGGGTTGGTCCTCCGCGGAAGACCCTCCGATGCTCAAGTCAGTGGGGAAGGAATCGGCGATCAACCAGATAATGAGGAGGTGGATCTCTCCGGGAGGCCTCTCCGGGGGGTGGCCAATCGGAGGCTCCAAAAAGGGGAGGAGAGTGAGAGTGGAGGTGTGTGTATAGAGCTGCGTGCCTCCAGGATTGCGTACCTGAGGGAGTCTGTTAATCTGATACTTATAGACCGTCACCTGGGGACTTGAGCATCTTCTGGAAGGTTCTGAGGTTGTTACGATACGGGGGTAGACAGAATCAGGCCGTTGTGGGGCCGTTAGAATCACGCCTTGTCTGTTAAGGGATCGACGGCTGGGAGAGCTCTTCGATGTCTTGGGATCTGGGTGAGTAGACCTGGGGCAGTTTCAATAGGTCTTAGGCCACGTTTCGATATAATTCCTAGCCTAAGGAGCTGCTCAGGTAAGTTTAAGCTCTCCCGCGTCAGGTTCCGCGGAGGTAGACGTCGGAGCGTGGATCGCGGGTATAAGCGAGCTACGAAAGCCCGGAGGAGGCCGAGCTACGGAAGCCCGGAGGAGGCCGAGCTACGGAGGCCCGGGGAGGCCGAGCTAGGGAAGCCCGGAGGAGGCCGAGCTAGGGAAGCCCGGAGGAGACCGAGCTACGGAGGCCCGGGGGAGGCCGAGCTAGGGAAGCCCGGAGGAGGCCGAGCTACGGAGGCCCGGGGGAGGCCGAGCTAGGGAAGCCCGGAGGAGGCCGAGCTACGGAGGCCCGGGGGAGGCCGAGCTAGGGAAGCCCGGAGGAGGCCGAGCTAGGGAAGCCCGGAGGAGACCGAGCTACGGAGGCCCGGGGAGGCCGAGCTAGGGAAGCCCGGAGGAGGCCGAGCTAGGGAAGCCCGGAGGAGACCGAGCTACGGAGGCCCGGGGGAGGCCGAGCTAGGGAAGCCCGGAGGAGGCCGAGCTACGGAGGCCCGGGGGAGGCCGAGCTAGGGAAGCCCGGAGGAGGCCGAGCTACGGAGGAGGCCGAGCTAGGGAAGCCCGGAGGAGGCCGAGCTAGGGAAGCCCGGAGGAGACCGAGCTACGGAGGCCCGGGGGAGGCCGAGCTAGGGAAGCCCGGAGGAGGCCGAGCTAGGGAAGCCCGGAGGAGACCGAGCTACGGAGGCCCGGGGGAGGCCGAGCTAGGGAAGCCCGGAGGAAGGCGGCGGGAGGAGGTCAGCCTTAGCCGCCTCGCACGGATATCAATGCAATGACGATTTTACCCGCCAACAAATCTTTTAGTTTAATTAGCCTACTACTTGATTCAAATTGTAATAACATGCTATGTAGAATTTAAATATTAATAACATTTCAAAAATAATTATAAAATCTTATTATTTTAAAATAATTGATTATATAAAATTTTAACAATTATTTTAATTCAAATAATCATTTATCAATTATAAAATAAATATTTGGCAATCCTGCAATATTATAAAAATCATTTTAACAATCATAAATGATTTATAAAATACTCTAACTTATGATTATTTTATTTACTAAGTTTAAAATCTTTTTAGCAATCATGAATAATTTATAAAATATAATGGTTATTAATTCTTTGTATTTTATTTATTATTTTTAGTCTGAGTTGGGCCTATACATAGTTGGGCCTATTTTATTATGCTTTGGTATGGTAGTCTCATATGGATAAGAGGCATATGTTTAAAATCCCAAAAAACTAGAAATAATATTTTGGTAGTGGTGTGCTTATGAAATTCTAAATCTATTTTTCTTCTTGATAGAAAACCTTCCTCTTTCAAGATTTTTCTTTCAAAAATAGCCTGTGTTGAAAACAATCCCACAAAAATTGGTATCAGAGCTAGTTTTGTTGGATTTGTAGATCAAAAATTTATGAGTGATGCGGGTAAAAATGTCACCGCGTCATTGGCAAATGCGGCATGCAACAAAACCTACCTCTGAGCTATGATCTACTAACTGCCATAATATGTCCATTCTTTTTTGTAGAAAAGGATAAGCAGCACCATCCACAATCTTCGAACCTTAGCATAACCAAGCTATTTTTGTACCTCGGCAAAGCAGAGCTATCTTCGTACCTCGGCAAGGCTAAGCTATCTCCAAACCTTGGCAGGGCCGAGCCATCTCCATACCTTGGTAGGATTGATCTTCATCCACTCAACATAAGCACCATTACTACTTCAAACTGCATTGGATATCTTAGAGGATGAGTACTACCCCGATTATAAGGATTTTGGAGTAGGCTTTCCAAAATAGAAATAGAAGCCAAATACAGCATGCCCTCCACGATCAACGAGATTTCAAATTCTCAATAAGGCATCCATCATTCTCCTCAACCATCAATCCTTATAACCGAAGGGATTTTAATCGTATCATCTTTTAACTTCCTAAAACGAGCTCAAAAAATTAGGTAATTGCTTACTTTCTCGGTAGTGCATAAATACCAAGCCTCAAGACCCCCCGGGTACACTCTCAAAGGCAATTCTAAGCCTCCAAAAATAAAGCGAAGGCCATTACTCTTTAGAAACCCTTTTCTGAGCATCCTTTTGCAACAACCTTCTTTCTCTTATCTGTTTGCTAAAAGTATTCACTGACTTCAGCATCGGAGGGTCTTTCATAGGGATAACCCCATGTAATTTTTTGATGAGGACTGTCATGCAGGTCCATCCGGATGGGAGAGCGCTATTCGAATCCTGACGTGCACATTTCCTGAGTCAAAGAACGGAATTCAATAGCAATAATGAGTATTTTGGAATCATCGTGGCTTCAAAGATCTTTAAAAAAATAGCGCTATCATGATGCGGTGCTTTCCTTCCACACACAGCCAACGAGTTCTTTCATCAGAATCAGGATTTTGTCTGAAACGTAAAGTAGAAGACATGTACCACCTCATCATCACTGAGCCACCTCGCTTTCTCACAATCAAAGCCAGTGGTTTGGAGAAGAGATGCGGATCCCACCAAACTCCATCTACCAGATTCCTTCATCCTGCAATTTCCTCCTTCCAAAGCAATAAAAATATAAAAATTGATGAGGCTGTGCTTGAAGCCTTGCCTAGGTGGTTGACTTCCCATTCCACAAGTTTCTTCTGGAGCCTATTGCACATGATTTTTGCTCACAGGAAGGGGCTGAGGCACTGGTCATTCTCCACCGCATTGAAGCCATGGAGAAAGCCAAGTAATTCAAAAGTGTTTACCTTGCTAGTGATAATCTGAGAAGAAAGAAAATTGCTTCAAAAAAAGGAGAAAAATAAAAAATTGGTGTGATACATGGCAAGCTCAAGTAATCTAAGTATTACTATCAATCAACCTTTTATTCCTATCTTTGATGAAGAAAATTATGATTATTGGAGCATCAAAATAAAACCCTTTTATTTCACAAGAGATATGGATATAGTAAAGAATGGGTACGAAGAGCCAGTTAATCCAACAAATAATCAAAGGGAGCAACTGAAGGACTTCAAACAGAAGGATGCCAAAGCCCTATTCTTCATCCAATAAGCCGTGTCTAACAAAATTTTTCCTAGAATCATTAGAATCACTAAATCAAAGGAGGCATGTGACATCTTGTAGGAGGAATTTCAAGGTTATATCAAGGTGAGAGCTATCAAACTTCAAACTTTAAGAAGAAAGTTAGATAATTTGAGAATGCAAGAAAATAAAAAATTAAAGGATTACTTCTCCATAATTATGGAGACAATTAATCAAATGAAGAGCTATGGTGAAACCATCACTGATCAAAGAATATGTGAGAAAATTTTGGTTAGTTTGTCTTCAAAATTTGATACAATAGTTACACTTGTTAAAAATCTAAAGATCTTTCTATTTTAAGTGTTCATGAATTGATTGGATCTATTGAAGCTCATAGGAAAAAGTTGTTTAGGCATAAAGAATCATTAATTGAAAGTGCCTTTCAATCTAAACTCAAAGTGGTTGATAAAAGTTCTCAAAAATAATCATCTAGTTATGCTCCAATTAAAAGAGAAACTAGAGTATAAAAGGAGAAAGAAATATGAAAGGAAGAGATAGAGGAATGTAAAGAAATAACCTTCCAAGAAGACAATATGATGAGAGCACTCAACAAAGGTGCAACTTATATAAAAGGTCTTCTCATGTTAAAAAAGATTGCTGGTTTAGGAAAAAACCCCAATGTTATAATTGTAAAAAGTTTGGACATGTTCAACAAGATTGCAGGTACAAAGTAAGTGAGTAAGCACACTTCTCAAAAGAAAATGAAGGTGAACAAAGCACACCATATGCTTGTCAAACTGCATAAGAGCAAAGTAATGATGTACAGTATTTTGACAGTGGGTGCAATAATCACATGACTAGTGACAAATCTATTTTTGTGAACATTGATAGTTCTTAATTTAATAAATATTGGTTCAAGCAAGAGGCAAAGGCACAATTGCAATTAATAGCAAGAAAGGAAGAAAATTCATTCATGATGTTTTACTTGTTCCAGACTTGAAGCAAAATTTCTTGAGTGTTGGACAATTGATTGAACATGGGCACATGGTGCACTTTGAAGGTAAAGTTTGTAAGTTATATGATAGAGGAATGAAAAAACAAATTATGACAAATATCAAGATGAGGAAAAATATAAATTTTTCTCTTATTTTGCACTATGCAAAGATGCTGCATGGAAAATGAAAGTGAATAATGAGTCATGACTATGGCATAAAAGGTTTGGGCACTTGAACTTTCAAAGCTTAAAAAGTTTACATCAAATGAATATGGTGTATGGTCTACCAGCAATACATGATAAGGAAAAACATTATGAAGGATGTGCACTTGAAAAATAACATAGAGAGGCATTTCCAAAAGAGCATGTATGGAGAGCCAAAGCACCATTGAAGCTTATTCATACTGGTATATGTGGACCTATAAAAACTTCTTCTCATGCAGGTAACATCTACTTCATTATTTTTATTGATGACTATTCAAGAATGATATGGGTATATTTATGAGACATAAGTTAGAGGTATTTTTTTACCTTCAAACAGTTCATAAATCTTGTAGAAAAACAAAGTGAGCATTATATCAAAGTGCCAAAAAGTGATAGAGATGTGAATACAATGCAAATAAATTCGAGAAGTTTTGTGAAGATGTTGGTGTACAAAGACAATTGAGTGTTGGTTATGCACTAGAGCAATATAGAGTTCCAGAAAGAAAGAACCATACTATTGTTGAGATGGTTAGATTTATGCTCAAAGACAAATGCCTTCCAAATTCTTATTGAGCAGAAGCAGTGAATACAACAGTATACCTGATGAATAGATGTCCAACAATAGCTCTTTAAAATATAATACCATTTCAAGCCTGGTCTAGTAGAAAGCCTTCAGTGAAGGATTTTAAAATCTTTGTATGTGTGTGCTATGCACATATTCCAAAGAAAAGAAGACACAAACTTGATGAAGTAAGTAAAAAATGTATCTTTATTGGATAGAGTTCTAAATCAAAAGGTTACAGACTTTTTAGCTTCAAGCAAAATAAAGTAATCATAAGAAGAGATATTATTTTTAATGAGAAAGTTGCTTGAAATTGGAAGCAAAAGAAAGTTGAAGAAAATATTATTTCTCTTGATGAAGAAATTTATGATGCTCAAAATGAAAAAAATAAGGTTGAAGGTTCACCACAAACTTTTCAAGTGTAAGTCCATTTCTGACTTCAAGTTCAAGTTCATCTTCAAGTTCTATTCCCATAAGAATGAGAAGACTAAGTGACATTTATGTCTCTAGTAATTTTGCATGATTGAGCCTGAAACATATAAAAATGCTTTGAATGAAGATGTGTGAATAAAGCAATGTAAGAAGAAATTAATATGATTGACAAGAACAAAATTTAGGAATTAGTGAAGAAACTAAATGATAAGAAAGTTATTGGCTTCAAGTAGATCTACAAGATAAAACACAATCCAGATGGGACCATTTAAAGACACAAAGTAATATTGGTAGCAAAGAGATACTCTCAATTACTTCGTATTGATTATTAAGAAACTTTTGCATCTGTTGCTAGACATGATACAATTAGAACTCTCATTTCTATGGCAGCACATAAAATTTGAAAACTACACCAAATAGATGTAAAGTCAGCATTCTTGAATGAAGTATTGTAAGAATAAATTTATATTGAACAATGTCAAAGCTTCATCATCAAAGGTCAAGAAAACAATGTATGCAAGTTGAAGAAACATTATATGGGCTGAAGCAAGCACCCATAGCATGGTACTCTCAAATTGATACTTACTTCAATGAAAAAGGTTTTTTAAGAAGTTCAAGTGACTCAACACTTTATGTGAAGAAGCAATGTAATAATATTCTCATTGTCTCTCTTTATGTTGATGATTTAATTATTACTGGTAGCAATAAGAATATGATCTTAACTCTCAAAAGTAATATGATGAGAAAATATGAAATGAATGATATGGTTTGCTTCATTATTTTTTGAAAATTGAAATCAATCAAATAAAGATGGTATATTTATCAATCAAAAGAAGTATGTAGAAGGAATTCTTAAAAAATTTAAAATAAAAAATTACAATATTATGGAAATACCTTTTGTGGTAAATGAGAAGTTGATGAAAGTGGTGAAGCTAATGCACAATTATACATAAGCATTATTAAAATTTTATTGCATCTAATAATTACAAGGTCAGACATAATGTTTGCATCAAGTTTACTCTTCAAATTTATGCAAAAACCAAGTGAGATTGACTTTGGACAAGCAAAAAGAGTTTTGAAATACATCAAAGGTACTATAGATTATGGGATCATGTATGAAAGAAATCAGAATGATATTGTGAAGTTATTTGGGTTTTGTGATAGTGATTAGGCTGGAAGCACTGATGACATGAAGAGTACATTAGGCTATGTATTCCTTTATGGATCATGTGTCATATCTTGGGCATTCAAGAAGCAAGATATAATGGCATTATCATCTTCTGAAGTGAAACATGTTTCAACTACTTTAGCACACAACAAATAATTTGGTTGAGAAGAATACTTGAAGATATGGATGAAAAGCAAGAAGAAGCTACAATACTACTATGTGACAACAAGTCTATCATTTCTATGACAAAGAATACTATATCATAGCCACTCCAAGCACATCAAAATCAAGTGCCATTACACAAGAGATGTGGTAGAAGAAAAAGAAGTTGAAGTGAAGTATGTGAGGACTCAAGACGAAATGGCAGATATTTTCACCAAGGCATTACGCAAGGAGAAATTCATTCACTTTAGAGATTTCATTGGTATCCAAGAACAACCATTAAAGGAGAGTGTTAAAATATAATTGTTGACCTCATATTGATTTTGATGATTATATAGCAATTAAGTAAGGTACTAATGTATTTATTATGGAGACAAAGATCATTGCAGGATAATACAATGTACCAAAGTGAAGGAAAAGACTTTTCAAAGTCTTATCTTAAAAGATTGAGTCCAAAGAAGTCATCTCAAATTTTTAAAAGCTCAAAGAAAGGTAAATAAGAGCTTGGCTTGGTGAAGGAATTTTTTCTTCCAGCCAACTGAAGCCTTTGACAACCATTTCATCAACTCTCAGCCATATGGAATCCTTCCTTAGCCCTGAACGATTAGATTTCAGTTGACTATAATTGATTTCGAGCCGACTGGAAGGTTATTTTCTTTGAAGAAACCATGTGCAAGTTGTTTCTAGTCGACTAGAGTCTTATTCTAGTCAACTAGAATGATCCCCCAGCCGCTTGGAAGCTTTGGCTAAGCCTTCTCTTTTTTCCTTAACCAACTAGAAGCAATCTCCAGTCGACTGAGCTTGCTAACGCACTTGCAATGGCAGTGAACAACTCTATTCCAGCCGATTGGAAGCAAATGGAGCATGGAATGGGCAGCGCACAGAGGATTTCCAGCCGACTAGAAATCCTCTCAGCTGACTTGAATTAAAGCTGGACCTTCATTTGGCAGAACACTTTTCCATTCCAGCCGACTGGAAGGCTTTTTCCCTTACAAGTTCTTTTCCATTCCAGCCAACTTGAAGCCTTTATCCTGATGATCACATTCTAATTCCAGCCGACAAGAATTTATTCTAGCCGACTAGAGTGGGGTTATGTTGAGATTTGATAGAGTTCTTTGACAATCCAGCTGACTGAACTATCCTTCAGTCAACTGAAATTAAAGTTCTTTTACAATCCAGCCGACTGAGCTATCCTTCAGTCCACTGAAATTAAAGTTCTTTTACAATCCAGCTGACTGAGCTATCCTTCAGTCAACTGGAATTAAAGTTTTTGCAATTCAATCGACTGAGCTATCCTTCAGTCAACTGGAATTAAAGTTCTTTTACAATCCAGCCGATTGAGTTATCCTTCAGTCAACTGGAATTAAAGCTGTTCTTTCTTTTGGTAGTGAACTTTTCCATTCCAGCCGACTGAGCTATCCATCAGTCAACTGGAATTAAATCTGTTCTTTCTTTTGGTAGAACATTTCTTGAAACCAGCCGACTGGACATTACTCCTAGTTGACTGAACTTGCTTTGCTTTTTCTTCTAGCTGAACAAGTTTTGAATCCAGCCAACTGGAGGTTGATTCCAGTGGACTGGAGTTTGGGAAAATCTCTTCAATGACTAGTTCTCTTCCTATTTTTCCTTTCTTTTCCTTTCCATTTTCATTTCTAACGGCTAGATTCTTTGAAGTGCTTTAAATAGCTAAGGTGCTAACTAGTAAGCAAGGGTGAATAGTGAAAAATTTATTGCTTACATCCGAGAATATTCAGTGAGAAAGAAAGAGAAGCTTTTGCATTGAATACGTGAGTACTCTTAAAGATCATTGATTGCTCCATCCTTGCTGTGATAAGAAAACTCCAAGGCATTCAAAGCTTCACCTACATCCCCAAAGAGGCTTCATTTATTACTGACATTTATCCAAAAGAAGATGCCCATTTGTGGAGTATCTTCAAAGTTGTAAAGTATTTATTTTGAATATCTGCTCACTATAGGAGCTTTGTGTACTCACTACTTTTCATCTGATCTTGTGTTTAAATTTCATTTGGTTTGAAACTTATAAAGGGTTGGATTTAACCCTTGTAATTTGTTGTAAGGCCACCTTGTGCTGTGTGGCATGTTGCTAGCTTAGGAGGCTAGAGGTTGTAATCGTTTGGTGGAATGATTGGAGTGAAAATTCTCAAGGGGTTCTTGGGGAGTAGACGTAGGTGCTGGGTTAGTGCAGAACCACTATAAAAATTATTGTGTTTGTTATTGCTTGCTTATTTTCTTTGATACTTCCACATTCACCTTACTACACCACTACCAATTAAATTTTAATTTGTGAAAAGTATATTCATGTGCGTTAAATTCTTAAGAACCCAATTCATCCCCCCTCTTGGGGTGTTTATCTGAGCAGCAAGTGGTATCAGAGCTTAGTGCTCCTGATTTCTTTTTCTTTAGGAAGCTTGGAGCCAATATCATTAGCAATCCAAATAGGTTCAGTTTTGACTGAGGAATAGTCAACTAATAGACCACCTTTGTTCAATGGAATAAACTATACTTATTGGAAAGCACTGATAAAAATTTTCATCCAAGAACTAGATTATGATTTGTAAAGAATTATAATCAATGACCCACACACACCCACAATCAAGACAAATGGTCTTGACATCCCAAAGCCAAAAACGAAATGGAATGAGTATGACAAAAAGATGGCTTAATTGAATGCTAAAGCCATGAATGTGCTTTATTGTTCACTTGATGCCAATAAATTTAATCAAATTTCCACTTGCATTTTTGCAAAAAAAAATTGGAATAGACTTAAGGTTACTCATGAGGGTACAAATTAAGTCAAAGAATCTAAAATAAAAATGCTTGTTAATAAATATGAACTGTTTAAAATGGATCATGCTGAAAGCATTACTGATATGTTTACAAGATTTATCGATATTATTAATGGGCTAAAAAGCCTAGGAAAATCATATACTAACAGTGATCTTGTTAAAAAAAAATTTGAGATCCTTACCTAGATCTTGGGAGGCCAAAGTCTCTACAATTCAAGAAGCCAAAGACCTCAATACCTTATCTCTTGAAGAATTAATTGGTTCACTGATAACTTATGAGCTGCAACAACGACAACATATTGATGAAGATGAGTCAAAGAAAAAAAAACTATGGCACTAAACAGTGCCACACAAAATGATGAGAGTGAGGAGATAAGTAGTGATAATGAGGAGGATGATGAGATAGTACTCATCACCCAAAAGTTTAAGAAATTTATGAGAAAGAAGAAATTTGGAGGAAGAAGAAAACAATTCATGAAAGGATAACATAGTAAAGAAAAAGAGAAAAATCAGCCCCTTATATGCTACGAATGTAAGAAGCCAGAACATATCAGATCAGAATATCCCCAATTGAAGAAAGGCCCAAAAAGAATAAAGAAGAAAGCCATGGTAGCTACTTGGAGTGACAATGACGTTACAAGCTCTGAAGAGGAAGATAAAAATGAGATCGCTAATGTATGTTTCATGGCAGATGATGATGAGGTAAGTCCAAGCATTCTAGATGACTTTACTTTTGATGAATTACATGGTGCATTTTATGAATTGCTTGATGATTTTTCTAACTTAAGTTCAAAAAATAAAGAATTGAAAGATCAAGTTAGGAACTTAAGTTTGGAAAAAGAAAGATTTTTAAAAGAAAATGAATCCTTGCTTAAAAAAAATTAAGATTTGAAAAATGAAGTAGATAGATTAAAACATGTTGTAGATAAATTTACTTTAAGCTCAAATAAATTAGAAATAATTCTTAAGAGTCAAAGAGCTATTTTTGAGATTATCGAAGAGATTTTTTCTCTCCGATATCATCCCACGATAAAGATGTCAAAATAAATCAACAATTAATTGTTGGATAGATATATGGGACACCCCACATTAAAGTAATCTCCAAGAATTAAAAGTTATCTTAACATTTTAATTAATTAATTAATTAATTAATTAATTAAAAAGGGATTGTAGTTATTATTCTCTCATAATATAAGATTCATGAGAGAAAAATAACGGAAGATGATTGTCATCATCCACATTGAGTTTTCTCCTTCATCTTCACTTTGTCTCATTAGTTGAGAATACAAAGTGAATAAAAAACTTAGTTGAGTGATATCAACCCAAATAAGAAACGCCCACTCATTCATGTTCATCATAATTTGAAGAACGTTTGGAAAGATCCATGGTGATCAAAAGGATTTGGTGATTCCAAGATAGTGTTGATGGAGTTCAAGACATTTGACGAAAGGATAATTTCTTAATCTCCTTATTATTTTTATTATTAAATTAATATGGGTATAGATTGTAAAATAATTTTTTTAAGATATGTGATTTGATCCTTATCTCGCTTCTGCACATATTTCAAAATCATTTTGAGATAATCAACACAACACCATCCAGAAGAGCCAAAGGGAGAAAAATGACTTTTGCCTACGATTTTTTTTCATAGGGAAAGATAGAAAAATCGTAGGGAAAGCCTTTCCCTACGATTTTTGTCGTAGGCAAAAGCTGAAAAAAGTCGTAGGCATAGGTGCATCGGGAAAGCCTTTGCCTATGACTTTCAAACTCGTAGGCAAAGAGCAGACCTTTTCCTTAGGATTTTTTTCATAGGGAAAAGTTCATATTTCGTATGGAAAGAGTGACCAAATTTAAATTTTAAATTTAAATTTTAAAAACTTTTGCCTACAAAAAGAAAAAATCGTAGGAAATTTTTTTTTTATTCACATCTTTCTCTACGATTGTAGGGAAAAGTTGGCTAATAATAATTTTAATAATTTCTTTCTCTACAAAAAATCTCAAAATCATAGGCAAAAATCCAAAAAATAATTATTTATCCACATCTTTCCCTACAAAATTTCTTGAAATCATAGGAAAAAGTTGGCTAATAAAAAATTTTAATAATTTCTTTTCCTACGAAAAACCCCAAAATTGTAGGGAAAAATAAAAAAATTATTTTTTATCTACATCTTTACCTAGGAATTTATTGAAAAACGTAGGGAATAGTTGACTAGTAATAATTTTTAATGATTTCTTTCCCTACGAAAAACTTAAAAATCGTAGAAAAAATCAAAAAAAATATTTTTTATCTACATCTTTCCCTACAATTTTTTTAAAAATCACAGGAAAAAGTTGACTAGTAATAATTTTTTATGATTCCTTTCCCTACGAAAAACCCCAAAATCGTAGAAAAAAATCAAAACAAATATTTTGTATCCGCATCTTTTCCTACAAAAAACCTCAAAATCGTAGGAAAAAATTGGATAATAATATTTTTAATTTTTAATAATTTTTTAAATTATTATTTTTTAATCATTTTTACCTGCAAAAATAAACTAAATTATAGAAAAAAATAAATAATAAATAATTTTTTCTTTTATTCCCTACAAAATGTCTAAAATCATATAGAAAAGTTATATTTATTCTATTTTAAATTATTTAATTTTTTAAAATTATATTTTTATTTTAAATTTTTTAATATTTTACTTATTTTATTTAAATAGAATATAATTTGTTTGTTTTATTTTTTTAAATATTAAAACCACATCAATAAAAATAATATGATTCTTTACCAACAAAATCCATTACATATACAACATTTTTACATAATGGCAACAAAAGACATAAATGTTCCAATAAGACATTTCTGTTCCAATAAGTCATCATTGCAAACCTCTCATGCCCTTGCCAAAATACACTTTGCATCTCATGCCAAAATATACTTTGCATCATTGCAGACCTCTCATGCCAAAATACACTTTGCTCACTTTTCTTGAAAGATCCTTCTAGTGTGCTTCTGATGACTGGTGGTACATTGAGTCTAATGCAAAATAAAAATATGAGCAAACATCAAAACAAATCAAATCTCAAAATGTAAACAAAAAAATTATGCTATGGTTACCTTTTCCACCACTCTGCCTTCATTAAATCTTAAAATGTAAACACACATTCATGTGCAAGGATACCTGATACATAAGGTTTCAGCAGTTTCAACAGCAACTAAACTAAACTAAAGAAATTGAGGATACCTGATACATAAAGTTCAGCAGTTTCAACAGCAACTAAACTAAACTAAAGAAATTGAGGATACCTGATACATAAAGTTTCATATAAATGAGTGGCATCCTCTGGGCATATGAATATCTGCATCAAGATATCAAGGGAATTAACTACATGCTCATATGAATTTTCTACATTATATGTTAAGGGAGAATGAAAAAAGAAACTGATAATACCTGATACATAAAGTTTCAGCAATTTCAACAGCAACTAAACTAAATTAAAGAAATTGAGGATACCTGATACATAAAGTTTCAGTAGTTTCAACAGCAACTAAACTAAACTAAAAAAATTGAAGATACCTAATACACAAAGTTTCATATAAATGAATGGCATCCTCTGAGCATATGAATATTTGCATCAAGATATCAAGGGAATTAACTACATGCTCATATGAATTTTTCACATTATATATTAAGGGAGAATGAAAAAAAAAACTAAGAATACTCGATACAAAGTTTCAGCAGTTTCAACAACAACTAAACTAATTAAAGAAACTAAGAATACCTAATACATGCTCATATGAATTACAATAATAATTACAATATCTATAACTAACAAAAAACATACTATTGTGAAGACGGAGGCGGAGGCAGAGGTGAAAAATTTATTTTGTTCTTTGTTACTAGGGACCACCAAAACAACTGGGTGGATCCTCATTCCTCGCTGCAACTGTTCATATCCATATGTGGGCACCTTAAATTTCAGGTTTATTATCTCTCAAACACAGGTTTATTACCTTCTGAAACAATTTTATTTCCATTACACAGATATGTAGGCAATTCAAGACATATAAATGATTTAAGAGATCCACTATGCACGAATTCATGATTTCAAATGTATAATATGAAAAATAAAGCATCAAAACCATGAAAACACATCTTACTCCCTAAATCTAAAGACTTCAGCTACTAGTCTTGTTAAAACAACTCTTAAAACCCATCTTCAAGAGTTCTTCAGATTTGGAGTAGCCATTTATTTTGATCACAGGGTAAGTATATTGGTACCCAATTCTAATTCTTCCATGCCACTCTAGCCACCAAATTTCAAACTACCTTGCTTCGTAGTCCTTGCATCTGTAAGGCATCTTCTATTTGCCAGTGCCTCCCCCAATCTTCTTGGAATACAAATCGGACAAATCATATATGAAATGTTTAAAAAAATCTACATCTATTGTTTGAAAATGCAATTACTTAGTCCTCAGCCCCTTCATCATAGGCTTTAACGAAAAGGCCTGAGGTCAAAATTCTTAAACAACAAATGCTTCCAGCAATCATAGATAGTAGCTAGAGAAACATATCAATCACTTGTTTCCTTCCATAGAAACCTTGTTAATGACAAAGAATCTTATATGACTGAATTTCATTGAATAAGAAAGGTCTTCCTTCCTGATACATAAAGAGAACAACTATAGACATGATACTACTTTATCATTTAGGTTAGACATGATAATAATAATTTACAACAATAAATTACTTGCAAGTACTTAGCTTATAAATCCCAAATACTCAAAATTTCTTCCTTATAACCACCAAAAGTTTATGATTACACAACTCTAAACAAAAAGGGACTAGTTTTCAATATCTATCAAAACCTTAAAGCATGCTTAAAAGAAACATTAAATGCTCAAGGGTTTCAAGTTTCAAACTATAGGTGCATATTATCCAGTGAGCCATGTCTCATTCAAAACCTTAGAACTCATTCATATTAACTTAAGTAATTTCATATACCTTCAAAAGCACTGCATACCTCATTTAAAAATATTGAATAATCAGCATGTAATATAATACAATTATTCCAGTCTCTTATTTCATAGTATTTCCTTCACTGATAGGTGATAATGGAGCACCCAAAGCTGTTGGGACCTCCAGAATTGCTGCAGAATCACTCAAAGATCTCCTATGAGAGATCCCTCTAGGAGTACTTTCTGAATCAGTCAAGAGTTCATCAAGCCATGAGGGTTTTTCATCTATGATGGACCCTTGGGATGGAAACCTAAATAGTGTGGTTTGAGGTGTGGAATCCACTATTCGAGATAGCAAACCCCTGTTCTGAAATGGGCACCGAGGAGGAAGATTGGCTGGGCGGGACATTGATCAACACAAGCATTGGAAGTATGGCTAAACATTAAGTATAGAATAAAATAAAGCCATGGTTCCAGAACACCCATGAATCTAAAATTTCCGCAAGAAATTGCAACAGAAAAAATCAAATCTAACTCTGTTCTAACGCTAGACCGAAAGAAAAACTATGAATCTAAAATTTTCTCAAGAAATCGTAATAGAAAAAATCAAATCTAACTCTTTTTTGACACTATACCAAAAGAAAAAATCCTCACTGATACTAAAATAGAAAAATAAAACATCAATAGGGAATCATAATACCTCAGAGCCCATGAAATCAGATCCAAAAACACTTCCAAGTCACTTACAAATACCAACTTCAGGACTCCAAACACTGCAATCAAACCCAGATAGATATTGATGAGAAAAATAAGAAACCATATCATAAATTAATCGTTTGCATACTAAAATTAATGAGAGAGAAAATGGAATTTATACCCAGTGACGATGGGAGGCTTTCCTCGGGAGTTAGGGCAGAGAAGGAACTCAGCACCCGGCGATGATGCGAGACTTTCCTCCAGAGTTAGGGTGAAACTTGGGAGTTAGAGGGCAGAGGCGGAACTCGGCACTCGACAACCGGCGATGATGCAAGGCTTCCCTCAAGAGTCAGGGCAGAGGCAGAACTCGGTTAGGGTAGAGGCGTAGGAGTTAGGGCAGAGGTGGAGGAGTTAGGGTAGAGGCTTCGAGAGAGGGGAGAGGCATATTCATTGGAGGGTTGGAATGAGCTAGCTAGGGCTGAAGCGAAGGAGAAAGCGGAGAGGGCGAAGGAGAAAGCAGAGAGGGCGAAGGAGAACTGCTCGGCGAAGAAAGAAATCGAGCGACGGAAATGGGTTTTAGCCTATTTGCCTTCCCTTCCGTCGAGTTTGATTAGATCGAGTGGAGCGACGAAAATAAGATTCGGCTATATCAAGAAAAAAAATCACTTTTTCCTATGTATTTAATGAAAATCGTAGGGAAAGGATACCTTTTCCTACGATTTTCACTAAATTAGTAGGGAAAGATATTATCTATAAAAAAATATTTTTCAAGGATCTTTCCCAATGATTTCTAATAAATCATAGGGAAAAACTAAAATGAAAAAAAAAAAAAAAATTTGGCAGCTACTTTTGCCTCCAAAAAAAATTTAAAGAAAATTTAAAAAATAGCCTTTCCCTATGATTTTTAGAAATCATAGGGAAAGACTTTTTCTTTTTAAACAAATATTTTTACCAAAATTACTTGGCAAATATTTAGATTCCAAACCTTTCCCTACGATTTTCATCGAAATCATAGGGAAAGGATACCTTTACCGATGATTTTCACTAAAATTGTACGAAAAGACTACTTTAAAGGAAAAAGATACCGTTCCCTAGGGAAAGGTTACCTTTCCCTACGATTTTTTAGAAATCGTAGGGAAAGGTTTCAATTCTAAATTTTTTTCATGTAACTTTTGCTTCCAAACCTTATTAAAATCATTTCTTACTGTATAAAAAAATAAAAATAAAAAATAACAATATTTGATTCAAATATATTTTGTTATCAAAATTATAAAAAATAAAAAAATGATGATGATCAATGATATTTTTTCTTACAAATTTTAAAAAAAAAAAAACTATACTTTTTTGTTTAAGAAATGACAACCATCCTAAACTACAGTCTTAGATGTATGTTCCATATTCTAACCACATGGACGACAAGGATGCTTTACTAGATGGTGGTAATAATAAGCATGCTTTGCCATTTTTATTTTGTCAACCACTCAAATAATTGCGGGCAACATCACTGTAAGAAAAAAAATAATTGCATATAGCATATAGCTTAACTGGACCCATCCAGATCAATTTTAATAGCAGTATGATCAAAACCGGATCTAAGACCCCACGAAGCTGGATGTCGAGGTTTTGCACCATCGGGCCTTCGAAGCTGGGATTTTGGATGGAGTATTATGGGATGGGAGGGGCATCCAAGGGCCGGAACAAAGGGACAAAGCCGAAATCAACTGAGGCGGCTGTATCACGATGGTGGGGTTCGGATTGAAGTTGGGGTTAGGATTAGTATTCGAAGGTGGATTGGGGTTAGGGTTTTCGGTGATAACGATAGAAGGAAGAGTGGAGGAAGGAGGGGAAAGGGAGGAAGGATCTTGGGAGACCAGTTGGAGGCTTTCAAGCGTTGTGGCTTTGGCGAGGTCTTGGCCTAAGTCCTTCACTGGGAAAATATTAGGTAAGCTCTAGATTGGGAGCTTACGGACGAAGGGAGGCGTAATGAGGGAAGTTGTGAATAATTGAAAAGGACCATCAGGGCATAGAAAAAGTCTTTGTACAATGGACTCCGGTGCACAACGCGCACCGGGCTCGAGTAATGGGCCCCGGCCACCTCACCTGCAGCATTGAATTTAATTTAATTAAATTCAATCAACCGTCCTAGAGATCGATAGTAGTAATTCATGAATAATATCCCTTTGTTTGCTGCATTGACTGTATTTGATTTCTAACACATTGTTTTCTTTATTTTATAAAAAAATAGATTTATTTTCTATTTTTTGATCTCTACAAATTACGTTTGGTAATTAAATAGAAATAAAAATTACTTTTTTATTTATTATATTTATTATAAAAAATATCTTTTAAAAGGATAACAAAAAAAAGAAATATACATAATAATATTTTTATTTAATATTATATTGCATATTAAAATTGATTATAATATAATATATTCTATATTATTATAATAACTTTATAACATGTTCTATATACATTATGTATTACAATATAACATTAATAATTTATTAACAATATGATAATACATAATAAATTATAGTATACTACAATATTATAATAAGTAATTATTTATTATATAAAAATATAATATAATATATTATTTTATGTATTATATATAATATATTTATATATATATGTAAATAATAATATAGTATTAAGAAACTATAGAATATATTACTAAGAATATTATATATAACATGTTAACAGTATAATAAATAACAATATATTATAAATACAGTATAAGAAATAAATAGTTATATTATATTTATAACTATTAATAACATCATATAAAAATATAATTAATATAAATATAGTAAATATAAATAATAATGTAATATTAATTTAGTATATTATTGTAATATTATAATATTATGACCTTATAATAAACTATCATTATATTATTAAAAATGTATCTTTATAATGTATTACAAATAAATTACATATTTTTATATTTGATTTTGGGAAAGGTATACAGCCTTTCCTACGATTTACATGAAAATTATAGGAAAAGGGTTGGATTTCTAACAAAAGGGTTTTTCCTACGATTTTTATTAAATTCATAGGGAAAGGTTGGCTGTCTTTCCCTACGATCTTCGTGAAGATCGTAAGTAAAAGTCTGCAGCCTTTTCCTATGATTTTTGTAAAATCATAGGGAGAGACTCTGGACCTTTCCCTACATTTTTTGTGAAAATCGGAGGAAGAGACTCTTGACCTTTCCCTACGATTTTTGTGAAAATCGCAGGGAAAGATTTTTTAGGAAAAATAAAAAGTCTTTCCCTATGATTTTCAAAAAATCGTAGGGAAAGGCTCTAGATCTTTCCTTACGATGTTTTGAAAATCGTAGGGAAAGATTTTTTCAGAAAAAATTTGAAGGAAGATTTTGCCTCCAAAAATTTGTATAGCCTTTTCCTATGATTTTTAAAAAAATCGTAGAGAAAGGTCCAGAGCCTTTCCCTACGATTTTTGATAATCGCAAGGTTCTAACCTTTTTGACTATGAAATCTTTGCCTACGATTTTTAAAAAATCGTAGGGAAAGGTATCTTTTGCCTATAATTTTAAAATCGTAGGTGCAAAAATCGTAGGTAAAAATCATTTTTCTTGTAATATGAAGTTGATCAAACCCCAGCTCAATAGTATCTCATACCTGATCTCTGACTTGTCCACTCGTCATGGTCTTTGTCTAAAGGCCTCCAATACTTGAGCTTTCTTTGCTTTGGTCACTTGGGTATAGGCTAGGGAACTTCCTATATAGAGCAACAAAGGAATATTACAGGGTCTTGACTTCAAGGCAACACTACTTCATGAAGCACTTCCTTCAAAAGTTCCCGACCCAAAGTGGGAAAAAAAGTGTTAATTTGAACCTTTGAATCTTCTTCATGATTATAATCTTGTGCTTCAAAAATAGCTGATAAGATCTGGTTTTTAAAGCCACTAGTTTGCGAACCTGGCCGATATGGAGAATAACTTCCTGCGGAAATTCTTGTGCTTGCAGACAAAATAAAAAAGAGATTTTCTTATGGATAAACATGAACCCGAATCATTTTATCTATCATATACAGAATCTTGTGCTTGCTAGGTCTCTTGGTCACCCATTGGTAGTGTTATCCACTATCAAACTAACAATTATTGCTGTATTTTCCAACATTCATGGATAAGCACGAATGCGAATCATCCTTTATTATTTGCAGAATCCTGTGCTCTTTTGAGAACCCATTGTGAACACCTACATCCCTTTAAATTTTCATAGCTCAATAAGTGAGAGGAGGTGCGAATTTATGAAAGATGCTCAGTCCAATTTTCAATTGAAAAGTATTGTAGAAATAAGGTGTTGTGTGATGTTATCTCAATGGATACTTGTTATTTAGGCGTCCTTGGTAGTATGATGCCTAAATGAACTAAACTAGATTTTTCTATAAACTTTAATAGTTTCTGCATAGGTGCATGAATGGGAGCCTGAAAGTCATTTTGAAAAATGTATAGTCACTTTGGAAAACAAATAGTCACTTTGAATAAATGTCTTCAGAATATCTAAGAGTTTATGTGCATCTATAATTAGCTGTGTACTCAAGGCTTCTAAGTAAACCAAAAGTCAAAAGCCAGATAATTCAATAGAAGTTCTTTCTTATGATATCCTTCTATATCTCCATTTTGATTCCAACAAAATTAACTACGCAAGTTATATTTACATGAAATCATCAAGGTATAACTCTCTAGAAAAAGATCAAATTATTTAGAATAGAATAAACTCGTGTTACAAAACCACAAATGTCAGCGATAAAACATAGAAAAAAAAAAAAATCATGAAGTTGCCGACCTTTTCATCTCCCTTTTTTTAATTAAGAGCATAGTGTGTCCGTTCTTATCCTTTTATAGTAAGGATATGATTAACATTTATGTAAAGATGCCAGAAACGAATGTTTTGCAGCAAACTCAGCTTTATTCCATAATTATTTAATACAGTGGTAGTTACTAGTTAGGCAGTGGAGGCTTTATAAAGCCTTTTTGGAGTGCCGAGTGCTGACTTCCGGGTACAATATTCGTTATTGCATGGCTAGGCACCACCGAAGTTGAAGGCCTTGATGTTACCGTCCCCATTCTTCACGTTATCTATCTTTTGATTGCCGTGGTTTCCAATAGTGCCGTTACCAAAACTGGAAGTTTTGTATTCATAAGGTGGTGAAGGATTACCATAATGATTCCAGTTTGGATTTGGCTGTGGGTATGCAGCTGGTTGAGGTGAAGTATAGGCAGGTTTGCACTTGGCTTGCTCTTGGGGGTGTGTGTCCGTCAGCCAGTTGAGAGCCCCTCGAGCAACTCCATGTATAGCACCATCCAGAGGAGCCAAGGGGAAGGTGACAACATCAGCAAACCTATGAAGTTGATCAAACCCTGCTCAATAGTATCTCGTACCTGATCTTTGACTTGGCCACTCGTCATGGTCTTTGTCTGAAGGCCTGAAATACTTGAGCTTTCTTTGCTTTGGTCGCTTGGGTACAGGCTAGGGAACTTCCTTCCTTATATAGAGCAGCTAGCAAATCTTCCAAGCAACAAAGGAATACAGGGTCTTGACTTCAAGGCAACGCTACTTCATGAAGCACACTGCCTTCAAAAAGTTCCCGACCCAAAGTTGTCCCGGCCCAAAGTGGGCAAAAAATCGTTATAGTGATACCATTCTTCCCAACTTTCTGGTTACAAGCTTACAGAATAACGCTTATTAATTTTAATCTTTGAATCTCCTTCATGACGATAATCTTGTGCTCGAAAAATAGCTGATAAGATCTATTTTTTAAAGCCACTAGTTTGCGAACATGGACGTTATGGATAACAACTTTATGCGAAAATTCTTGTGCTTGCGGACAAAATAAAAAAGAGTTTTCTTATGGATAAGCGTGAACCTGAAACGTCTTCTCTATCATGTACAGAATCTTGTGCTTGCTAGGTCTCTTGGTCACTCATTGGTAGTGTTATCTGATGTGGCTGATCCAACGCCGTTAGAGAATCGTGAAGGAAGCTGACAGTGCCCCGCTCCGACCTCCAAGGCCCATCTCGACCACCGCGTCGGTCACCCACGTCCTAGCTACGTAGGCCACTCCCCCGAGACCCCCCGTCGGTCTCGGGGCCCGACCACAGCATCCTACCCCGAGACCCCCCGTCGGTTTCGGGGTGCATCAACACAATCCTACCCCGAGACCCCCCGTCGGTCTCGGGGTGCATTCACAGCATCCTACCCCGAGACACCCCGTCGATCTCGAGGTGCATGGACAGCATCCTACCCCGAGACCCCTCGTCGGTTTCGGGGTGCATCAACATCATCCTACCCCGAGACCCTCCGTCGGTCTCGGGATGCATGGACATCATCCTACCCCGAGACCCCCCGTCGGTCTCGGGGTCCATTCACAGCATCCTACCCCGAGACCCCCCGTCGGTCTCGGGGTGCATGGTCCATTCACTGCATCCTACCCCAAGACTCCAGGCCGACGGCCCCAAAGGCCGACAGCCCCAATGGCCTGTCCTAGCCAGGCGGCCCCGGCACCTTCCCAGACGACCCCGGCCTGTCCCAGCCAGGCGGCCCCGGCACCTTCCCAGGCAGCCCCGGCAGCTTCCAGTCGGCCCCGGCACTTTCCCAGCCGGCCTCGGCCTGTACAAGCCAGGCGGCCCCGGCACCTTCCCAACCGGCCCTGGCCTGTCCCAGCCAGGCGGCCCCAGCACCATCCCAGCTGGCCCCGGCCTGTCCAAGCCAGGCAGCCCCGGCACCTTCTAGCCGGCCCCGGCCTGTCGCAGCCAGGCGGCCCCGGCACCTTCCAGCCGGCCTCGGCCTGTCGCAGCCAGGCGGCCCCGGCACCTTCCTAGCTGGCCCCGGCCTATCGAAGCCAGGCAGCCCCGGCACCTTCCCAGTCGGCCCCGGCCTGTCCCAGCCAAGCGGCCCCGGCACCTTCCCAGCCGGCCCTGGCCTGTACAGGCCAGGCGGCCCCGGCAGCTTCTAGCTGGGGAGGACGGCTTCTGCTTTCCCTTCTCCAGTGGAACAGGATCCATCAACCAGTTGCAGCCACCGACCTTGATGGGACTTGACATATCAAAAAAGAAGGCAAGTTTTGCCATTGCTGCCATCACCTTAAATGCTCTGACAAAGTGGTTGAACCCCATGCCTCACAGACGTTAGCTCTGACACTTCACCCATCAAGGTCATCATTACAAGACTCCAACCACTCAAGCCAGATAAACTCTTAAGCGCCTATGAGAGGGGTAAGAGGGACGCCTGACCAGGTAAAATGCTCATGACACCCCTTAGCGCTCACAACGAGAGATCTCTCTCTCGGAGCCATCTCTCTCTTTCTCTTTCGAGCTTCCTCAAGCTTACGGCTGATGCCCAGACCACTGACTTGAGCGTCGGAGGGTCCCCGCCGGAATCTCCGGCCTTCGAGACTTGCTTGCAGGCGATAGGAGCTCACTGGTGGAGACGACCGCACGCTCGAGGCCGGTGATTTGGCGTCATCAGATTGGCGCGCCAGGTAGGAGGGAATAAGAGAGATTTTGAATCTGCAATCGATAACTCTCTCCCCAAGCTCTTAAATAATGATGAAGACCTGTGCGCAAGAGGTCTCCACCAGCTACGCTGGGGAGCAGCGTCAAGTCTTTGGTGGTGATGCACGCCCGGAAGGTCCTCACCAATCATGCCAGGGGGCATCCATGTCACACTGAGCAACAAGGGACCATTTTTTCTGCTCCTCACTCACCACCAACCTCAGCTGCTTTCATCAACCAGAGGCGGACTGCAGCATGGGTTGAAGAATAATTTCCAAAAGGGGCCTCCCAGCAACATCTCCTAATCCTCCACCCTTAGTGGACTCTCCCGGCCGCTCGTCTTCAATGACCGCCAACTGTCGGGGATTTCCTCAATGGAATCCAGCTTTGTCCCGGTTTCGAGCTTCTTCCCGGCCAGACATCTCGTCCTGGCCTCCAATGCGAGGGAAGGCCCAAGTAAGGACAATGACACTTCCAATCCGACTAACATGACTCCCTGAGGGGAAGACCACCAGCGAGCGGAAGTGCTCAAATCCACGAAAGGAAAAACATGGGTGCTACAAGAGCTAAGTACATTGCACTTAAGACAATTCTTTCATTAATACTTAAAAATGTCATGCAGGGAAGATCTACCTTGCATCAACATCCAAGGCCAACCTCGCTTTGGCATACAAAAGCTCGGGTCTAGCAGGGATGGCCCCGGCCGGCCCCAAGCACCGGCACCAAAGCCCTGGGCCAGCCAGGCATGAAGCCCGACCTCGATCGGCACCAAAGCCCTGGGCCAGCCAGGCATGAAGCCCAGTGTACCACTGGCAGAGCGGTCTACCACCGGCTCTCAGCAACAAAAGCCCGAGTCCAGCAGGGACTGCCCTGGCCGGCCCCAAGCGCCGGCACCAAAGCCCTGGGCCAGCCAGGCATGAAGCCCAGTGTACCACTGGCAAAGCGGTCTACCACCGGCTCTCAGCAACAAAGGCCCGGGTCCAGAAGGGACGGCCAAGGCTGGCCCTAAGCACCGGCACCAAAGCCCTGGGCCAGCCAGACATGAAGCCCGACCTCGGTCGGCACCAAAGCCCTGGGCCAGCCAGGCATGAAGCCCAGTGTACCACTAGCAGAGCGGTCTACCACCGGCTCTCAGCAAAAAAGTCTGGGTCCAGCAGGGACAGCCCCGGCCGGCCCCAAGTGCCGGCACCAAAGCCCTGGGCCAGCCAGGCATGAAGCCCGACCCCGGTCGGCACCAAAGCCCTAGGCCAGCCAGGCATGAAGCCCAGTGTACCACTGGCAGAGCGGTCTAGCACCGGCTCTCAGCAACAAAACCCGGGTCCAGCAGGGATGGCCCCGGCCGACCCCAAGCGCCAGCACCAAAGCCCTGGGCCAGCCAGGCATGAAGCCCAGTGTACCACTGGCAGAGCTGTCTACCACCGGCTCTCAGCAACAAAAGCACGAGCATGAAGCCCAACGCCCGTCGGCACCTTAAGCCCTGCACCAGCCAGGCGTGAAGCCCGACACCCGTTGGCACATGAAGCCCTGCACCAGCTAGGCATGAAGCCCGACGCCCATCGGCACATGAAGCACTGCACCAGCCAGGCGTGAAGCCCGACACCCATCGGCACATGAAGCCCTGCACCAGCCAGGAATGAAGCTCGACACCCATCGGCACCCGAAGCCCTGCACCAGCCAGGCATGAAGCCCGACACCCGTCAGCACATGAAGCCCTGCACCAGCTAGGCATGAAGCCCAACACCCGTCGGCACCCGAAGCCCTGCACCAGCCAGGCATGAAGCCCGACACTCGTCGGCACATGAAGCCCTGCACCAGCCAGGCATGAAGCCCGATGCCCGTCGACACATGAAGTCCTGCACCAGCCAGGAGTGAAGCCCGACACCCGTCGGCACATGAAGCCTTGCACCAGCCAGGCATGAAGCCCGACACCCATCGGCACCCGAAGCCCTGCACCAGCCAGGCATGAAGCCCGACACCCGTCGGCACATGAAGCCCTGCACCGGCCAGGCATGAAGCCTGACACCCGTCGGCACATGAAGCCCGACACCCATCGTCACATGAAGCCCTGCACCAGCCAAGCATGAAGCCCGACACCCATCGTCACATGAAGCCCTTTACCAGCCAGGCATGAAGCCCGACACCCGTCGGCACATGAAGCTCGACACCCATCGGCACATAAAGCCTGACACCCATCGGCACATGAAGCCTTGCACCAGCAGGCGTGAAGCCCGACACCCGTCAGCACATGAAGCCCTGCACTAGCCAGGCATGAAGCCTGACACCTATCGGCACATGAAGCCTGACACCCGTCGGCACATGAAGCCCTGCACCAGCCAGGCATGAAGCCCAACTGTTGAGAAATTATTGAAACATAATTGCCCCAACTTATTGATTTTGATGATTTCCAAAAGACATTACTTTACTTTCTAAAAGGCTATGAACATGTTAAGTCAATCAATGAAATATTCTTACTATGAGCAATTTCAAATTGGAAACTATGAACTGTTAATGTGTAATGAGTTTTTGAATCAATTGAATATATGTTTCAGTGAGCTATACTTATGAATTCAAAAATGATTTTTTATACCACTCTTTTAAAGATCAATGACTTAATGAAAATGCTTTGAAATTGAGCATTACTGTTAAATCAACATTATTCAAGTCATATTTATATTTCAAAATTGGTTGGGATGATTTTCAAAGCAAATCAGAATGTTTTCTGATTTTTGTATCAGTCCTGAGCCGACTCGAGAGTTTTCGAGTCGACTCCTGTGTTATCTGATTTTTAATGTTGTCTCGAGTTGACACTTGAGTTTTCAAGAGTCGACCCCTGAACCTTCTCGAGCCGACTCGCACAGTACTCGAGCCGACTCGACTCAGACGGCAGAAAGACTCATTTTTGAGTGCCTCTCGAGTCGACTCCCAGCTCTTCGCGAGTCGACCCCTGAAAGTCAAGAGTCGACTCCCAGCTTTTCGCGAGTCGACCCCTAAAAATTCACTTTTTGGTGCATTTCTAGATTCGCGTGTTCGAGCCGACTCGCACAGTACTCGAGCCGACTCCCCGGAATCTGGGCAAAAATTTTTGAGTTGACACATCAGCACCAACGGTAATATTTTGAATCAACGGCTATATTTTACTGTGTCTAATGGCTATATCTTTTCAGGATCTATAAATAGAGGAGCCAGATTCAAATAGAAAAGATACACATATACATATTGAAAAAGAATAGAGAAATAGAAGAGCAAGAGAAAAAAATAGAGAGAGCCTATTGAATATCAAAAAAGGGGGAAACTGAGAGTATTGTAGAATCATTTGATTCAAGGAGAGATTCAATCTTTGCATTTGAGAGAGAGATTCGTGTGCATCAATTAATCAACTCTCAAAGCTCAAGAGGAAGGCAAAAAGCAATCCAACGTGCAAAATCTTCAGCCATTCCCAAGTTCAAAAAGAGGCAACACATTCTCCAAAGCTTATCAACGATTGAGGAATCTTGCTGAGGCATCGATTCAACTTTTCAAGGAGAAAAGGGAGAAAGCCATCGCTGCAATCATCCGGAAACCATCAGGCATTTCTAACCCTAGTTTTTATTTATTCTTAAATTTGTATATCTGCTCAAGAAGGAGCATTTTTGTTATAAATACTTTGATTTCACTTGGTTACTGGTTCAATCAGTGGATTGAATCAGTGGAGGTAGGTTTACCTCATTACGAGCCGGAGTGCTTGTGCTGGGTTCGTTGTGATCCCGTGAAAACAACGAGTAAGGTTTGTTGTTAGCCCGCAAAACAACGTGTAGGGTTTTTGTGCTGGTAAGCCGCAAAACCAGCTGGGTTCGTTGTGATCCCGTGAAAACAATGAGTAAGGTTTGTTGTTAGCCCGCAAAACAACGTGTAGGGTTTTGTGCTGGTAAGCCCGCAAAACCAGCTGGGTTCGTTGTGCGCCCGTGAAAACAACAAGTTTGAGTTGTGATCTTGGAAAACAACTCGGCTGTAATCTAGAGAGATTATAGTGTGGACCCAAGTGAATCTTGGGAGTGGACGTAGGTGCTAGTTGCGCCGAACCACTATAAAATTATCTTGTGTTTGCCGTGCATCATTTTCTCTATCTCTATCTCTCTTTATTAACTGCCTGTTCTTTGCTTATTAGTTAATCTCACTTGCACATCTTTCTAACTACTCAATTAAAGTTAAAAAGACTTAAAATTTTTAAGAACCCAATTCACCCCCCCCCCCCTCTTGGGTTGCCATCTGGGCCAACAATTGGTATCAGAGCTTAGTGCTCATTTAAAGTTTGATCTCACGATCAAGAGCTAAAGATCCATATGGCAACACAAATTGGGTCAAGTTTTGCTGAAGGTCATTCTACGAATAGACCTCCACTTTTTAATGGCTCAAACTATTCTTATTGGAAAGCTAGAATGAGGATATTCATTCAAGCTTCTGATTATGAGCTTTGGGGTGTTATAATTAATGGACCTAGTACACCCACACACTTAATTGATGGCACTATTGTTCCTAAACCCGAAAGGGATTGGAATGATAATGATAGGAGAATGGCTCAACTTAATGCCAAAGCCATTAATATCTTATATTGTTCCTTAGATTCAAATGAATTCAACCGCATCTCTACTTGTAATTCCGCTAAAGAAATATGGGATAGGTTGGAAATTACACATGAAGGAACAAACCAAGTAAAAGAATCAAAGATAAATATTTTGGTTCATAAATATGAATTGTTCACAATGGAACAAGCTGAAACCATCACATGCATGTTCACTAGATTCACCGATCTTGTGAATGGTTTGAAAAGTCTAGGAAAATTTATACTAATGCTGATCTTGTTCGCAAAATACTCAGGTCATTGCCAAATCGTGGGAAGCAAAAGTCACAGCAATCCAAGAAGCCAAAGACCTCAATGCACTACCCTTAGAGGAGCTTCTAGGATCTCTCATGACCCACGAATTAACAATGAGGCAGCATGTTGAGGAGGAAACAAAAAGAAGGAAAACTTTTGCTCTCAAGACTGCAGAATTGGAAGAGAGCAGCAGTGAAAGTAATGATGAAGATGATGAGGAAACTGCTCTCTTGGCCAAGAAGTTCAGAAGGTTTATGAGAAAAAGGCCCTTCAATAAAAAGAAATTTGGAGCAAGATTTGAAGGAGAAAAGGATAAGAAAAAGGACAAAGAGAAAGAAAAAGAAAAGGAGCCCTTAGTGTGCTATGAATGCAAAAAGCCAGGGCACTTCAAGTATGATTGTCCTTTACTAAAGAAGGCCTACAAGAAAAAGAAGAAAGCTTATATGGCAACATGGTCTGAAGAATCTTCCTCGTCGGAAGAAGATGAGCAAAAGGAAGTTGCCAATATTTGCTTCATGGCCAACGACGACGACAACGACAATGAGGTAAGTTCTGAAAACTCAAATGATGATTTTACTTTTGATGAAATGTTTGAGGCTTTCAATGAACTTATGATTGATTTTAAATCCTTAAAGAAAAAGTATAAGTTTTTAAAAAATGACAATATTAGCTTAGCTAAAAGTAAAAATGAATTAGCTTTAGAAGTTAAGAACTTAACTAATGAAAAAGAAGACCTTAGGAAAGAAAGAGATAATCTTAATCAAGAAAAGATTTACTAAAATCTGAAACTAAAAACTCAACTAAAGATTTAAAAGATCAAATAAAAACTTTAGCTTTAGATAAAGAACAGCAAACCAAAGAAATTGACTCTCTTAAGAAAGATGTTAAAAAATATAAGGACATTGTTGAGAAATTCACTTTAAGTTCAACTAAACTTAACATGATCCTAGATAGTCAAAAAGCTGTTTTTGACAAAGCTGGTTTGGGATATAACACATTAAGAAAACAGAAATCACTAAAGAATATTTTTATAAAAGCCAACCAAGATAATATAACTTGTTTTAAATGTAATGAAAAAGGTCACAAATCCTTTGAATGCAAAACGTTAAACAACAACAAGTTAAATATTAAAACTAAGAAAATATGGGTTCCTAAAGGAACTATTTTTGTGTCTACTAACCATGAAGGACCCAAGAAAGCTTGGGTACCTAAGCATAAAGTTTGATGATATTGCAGGAATGTCTTGTAGCCAAAAGATCAAAGAAAAAGTGGTACCTTGATAGTGGCTGCTCAAGACATATGACGGGTGACAAAGATGAATTCATCACCCTGGAGAAAAGAAAGGTGGAGTTGTGACGTTTGGCGACAACGGTAAAGGTCAAATTATGGGCCTTGGTAAAGTTCGCATAACTCCATCTATAGTAATTGATAATGTACTTTATATTAATGGTTTGAAGCATAATCTAATTAGCATAAGTCAATTATGTGATAAAAACTTTAATGTTTCATTTAAATCTTCTTTATGCACTGTAACTAATTCTATTGATGATAGCATTGTATTTACTGGCTATAGATTTGGCAATGTATACTTAGTTGACTTAGACAAAACTTCTGAGAGTAGTCATTGCCTAATTGCTGATAATGCTAACATTAATGATATTAGTTGGTTGTGGCATCGTAGATTAGGTCATGCAAGCACACACCTTATTTCAAAACTAATTAAAATGGATTTAGTTAAAGGTTTACCTAAATTAGAGTTTGAAAATAATAAAATATGTGATGCATGTCAATTTGGAAAACAAACAAGAAGTTCTTTTAAATCTAAAAACTTTGTTTCAACTTCTAGGGGACTAGAGCTACTTCACATGGATCTTTTCGGACCAACTAGAACCACAAGTCTAGGAGGAAAGAAATATGGTCTAGTGATTGTAGATGATTATTCTAGATATACTTGGGTAATGTTTTTAGCTCACAAAGATGAGACTTTCTCGATGTTCCTAAAATTTTTCAAGAAAGTCACAAATGAGAAAAACACTACTATAGTATCTCTTAGAAGTGATCATGGAACAGAATTTGAAAATCACTTATTTGAAAATTTCTGCACTGAAAATGGAATTAATCATAATTTTTCAGCCCCTAGGACCCCTCAACAAAATGGTGTAGTTGAACGAAAAAATAGAACTTTAGAAGACATGGCCCGTACCATGCTATGCGAAAGCAACTTACCAAAGTACTTTTGGGTGGAAGCTATTAACACAGCATGTTACATCTTAAACAGAGCTTTAATAAGACCAATATTAAAGAAAACACCTATGAATTATGGAATGAAAGAAAACCAAATATAAAATACTTTCATGCATTTGGATGTAAATGTTTCATTCATAATAATGGTAAAAACAACTTAGGAAAATTTGATGCTAAATCTGATGAAGGAATTTTTCTAGGTTATTCAACAACTAGTAAGGCATATAGAATCTTTAACAAGAGAACCTTAGTAGTTGAAGAATCCATTCATACTGTTTTCGATGAGTCTTTAGCATCTAGATCAGAAAAGCTTGATGATGACGAAGATACAAACATAATTGAAAAAGAGCTTGAAAAACTTAATATTGAAGTATCTTCTGATCATGAGCAAGAAGCTAAAGATGATGATTCACATAAGGACGATGATGTTAATGATAATCATGATGATTTAGATCTTCCAAGAGACTGGAGATATGCACATAGTCATCCCAAGGAATTGATTATAGGCGATCCATCTCAAGGAATAAGGACTAGATCATACATGAGAAACATTAGTAATCATCTTGCATTTGTATCACAAATAGAACCTAAAACTATAGAAGAAGCTGAAAAAGATAATAATTGGATGTTAGCTATGCAAGAAGAACTAAATCAATTTACAAGAAATAATGTTTGGACTTTAGTGGAAAGACCTAAAAACCATTCAATTATAGGAACTAAATGGATTTATAGAAATAAGTTAGATGAAAATGGCATAGTAATTAGAAACAAAGCTAGATTGGTTGCTAAAGGATATAGTCAAGAAGAAGGTATTGATTTTGATGAAACCTTTGCACCTGTAGCTAGACTAGAAGCCATTAGACTTTTACTTGCATTTGCATGTCATATGAATTTCAACCTATTTCAAATGGATGTTAAAAGTGCATTTTAAACGGTTTTATAAATGAAGAAGTTTATGTAGAACAACCACCAGGTTTTGAAGATCACGAATTTTCAAATCACGTTTTTAAATTGCACAAAGCTTTATATGGTTTGAAACAAGCACCTAGAGCTTGGTATGATAGGTTAAGTAAATTTCTAATAGAAAATGATTTTAAGAGGAAATGTAGACAAAACTTTGTTTTTAAAAAGAAAAGGTAAAGATTTACTTGTAGTACAAATATACGTAGATGACATTATTTTTGGTGCTACTAACGAATCTCTTTGTCAAGAATTTGCAAAGTTGATGCAGGGAGAATTCGAGATGAGCATGATGGGAGAACTCAACTTCTTCCTTGGACTCCAGATCAAACAATGCAAGGAGGGAATTTTTATCAACCAAACCAAGTACACAAGAGAACTACTCAAAAAGTTTGGTATGGAAACAATGAAACCCCTCGGAACACCAATGAGTCCTTCATGCAAGCTGGACAAAGACGAAGAAGGTAAGAAGGTTGATCAGAAGTATTATCGAGGTATTATCGGATCCCTTCTCTATTTAACAGCAAGTAGACCAGATATAATGTTTGCAGTATGTTTGTGTGCTAGATTTCAAGCTGAACCTAAAGAATCACATTTAATAGCTGTTAAAAGAATTTTAAGATATCTAAATGGCACAAAAGATGTAGGTTTATGGTATTCTAGAGACTCCACATTAAACCTAATTGCATATTCAGATTCTGATTATGCCGGATGTAAAATTGATAGAAAAAGCACAAGTGGTGCATGCCATTTCTTAGGCAGTAACTTAATCACATGGTTTAGCAAAAAGCAAAATTCAGTTGCATTATCAACTACTGAAGCTGAATATGTAGCAGCTGGAAGTTGCTGTGCGCAAATCCTATGGATTAAGCGACAACTTGAAGACTATGGTATCAAACTTAATAAGACACCCATAAAATGTGATAACACTAGCGCAATCAATTTAACGAAAAATCCAATTCAACACTCAAGGACAAAACACATAGAAATTAGATATCATTTTATAAGAGAACATGTAGCTAATGATGAAATTTGTTTAGATTATGTAAACACTGAAGAACAATTAGCTGACATCTTTACAAAACCCCTAAGTGAAGAAAGGTTTGAATATCTTAGAGGAGAATTAGGAATTTGTAATCCTTTTGAATAAATTTTGAAATATTTAAGGAAATGCATCTAGAATTCTTTCAATCCCTCAAAATCTTAAGGAAATATTATCTAGAATTCATATCAAAATGATTTATCAAGACTCAATGATTATGAATCATACCCAAAATCAAATCCGGAATCATTTCAAACATTCAGAAAATTTTTTTTTTGTTCTGAAATGGTCTCCGAGCCGACTCGGTGTGTACCGGAGTCGACTCGAGTTTCTCTGAAACTTGGGAGCCGACTCCTGGTATGAGCGAGTCGACTCGAGTTCGGGATTTCTCTCTGTGATTTAGGCGAGCCGACTCGAGGTTATGCGCGAGTCGACTCGACGTGGTCCCAGGTTGATTATCTAGGGCACGAGTCGACCCGACGGTCATTCCTATCATTTCTAATCTTTCGTTTCTCTCTACAAAAATCTCCCAAACCTCCAAATCTTCCAAATACTTCCGATTAATCACTCCACTCATATCTATGGCACCCAAAACCGTGGAGCCAGCAGTAGAAGCGCCGGGATGAAGAGGAAAAGGACTGTGCGACGACCCGTCCGCGAGCCGTCCGTGGATTCTACGTCTTCTTCTTCCAGTGATTCTCCTGTTCCAGCTTCCAACCCTCAGGTAGACCTCCTTGCTAGTAGAGTTGTGACAACGGGAAGGAAGGTCAATTTTGAGCTTTTTGAAAATGAGGGATTCATTATAGGAAGACAGTTATTAGAAATGGGACTTGAGAAAATTTGTTCATTGGATTGTCCTACTTATCCAGCTTGGTAAAAGAATTTTATAAGAATCTGACTAGAGGAGACAATGGGTTAGTAAGCATAGTGAGAGGCATAGGTCTAAACATTACTGACACCATCTTATCTAGACTTTTAAACCTACCATTGTCTGGACCATGCACATTTGCTTCAGAGGATAGATCTCCTGCTCTCACCAGACTATTACATAGAGACTTTGAAGGATTTGAGGAAGTTCTTGCAAGTCAACTGCCATTGGAACTGAACTTTTACATAATATCTGCAGTAGAGTTTTATTTCCCAAGACAGGCAGGTTTGACTATGTTTCAGAGAGGGACATTTTCATTATGGATGCTATAGTATCAGGAAAACCTTTTAATCTGCCTAGAATGATTTTATGGTACATGGCTGATTGTGGAAGCAAGAGGAAATCATGTCTTCCCTATGGTATGATCTTGACTCAGTTGTTCAGGAGCCAAGGGATTATGTTTAGTGACAGTGAGCCCAAGAAGGAATTGAGACACACAGACTATTATACCTTGGCCACTATCAACAGAATGGGATTTATCAAAAGGAATGGAATTTGGGAAAGGAAGAACAGTTTAGAGGATAGAGCTGAGGCACCTAGACATTCATCTCCAGAGCCACCTCAGACTTCATTCATACCAGACCCAGTTCCAGCTCCATCAGATATTCCAGTTCCTGCTTCTGCATCTACATCTGCTCCAGTTCAGACCTCTGTTTCTACATCTGTCAGTTTTTCAGACACTCAGTTAGAGCAGCTTAGGTCTCTATTCAAATCAGAGTTAATTGAGCATGAGACTAGATTGAAGACTGAATTTGATGAAAAATTTATGAACTTGAAGGAAGCACTTTATTCTATTAATGATCGAGTATCTTCTATTGAAGCCAATGTTAGCTCATCCACCTCCTCTCTAAATGAAGATTTGAAGAATATATTTGAAGAATTGAAGGATATTTGTGGAGATGGTGAGACTTATGCTAAATGTAATGCAGAGCTTCAAGACAAAATTTCAAGTGCATGCAAGTTTGTTGATGAAAAACTAAAAGATTATGTCAAGATTCAATGTGAAGGAATGCATAAGATTATAGAACACTTAACTAGAATTACTAGGCAACATTTTGATTTCTCTTTATGTATTTGAGTTTGATGTAATGAATGTGAAATTTGCAGTTATGTAATTTGCAGTTATTAGTAATTGAACTTTGATGTAATGCTTTTTGATGTTAATGAAGTTCAGTTCATTTCAATGTTGTGTACATTTGAGATATGATGTTTTGAAGTATACCTTGAATACATTAATGTATTTCTTAACCTTTTTGTTGATTACAAAAAAGGGGGAGAAATATTTAAATCGTATATGCTTTCAATTTGATTCAAGTTTGTTAAGTTTCTTTAAGAAGAAGAAATCATTAAAAGGGAGAAAGTGTATTTAATCGTATATGCAATTTAAGACTCTGAAAGGGGGAGAGAAAATTTTGAGTATTATTAAGGGGAAGAGATAACTTAAGTATCATTTGCTCAAAGCTCAAAATTTAAAATTTTTGAATGAATTATAAAACTGAGTTTCATAGGGGGAGCTACCTCATTGAGGGGGAGCCTTTCCATGAACATAAATCTTTGATTATAGAATCACAAATTTTTTTAAGTTTAACTCGCATATACTTAATGTTTTTGTCATCATCAAAAAGGGGGAGATTGTTGAGAAATTATTGAAACATAATTGCCCCAACTTATTGATTTTGATGATTTCCAAAAGACATTACTTTACTTTCTAAAAGGCTATGAACATGTTAAGTCAATCAATGAAATATTCTTACTATGAGCAATTTCAAATTGGAAACTATGAACTGTTAATGTGTAATGAGTTTTTGAATCAATTGAATATATGTTTCAGTGAGCTATACTTATGAATTCAAAAATGATTTTTTATACCACTCTTTTAAAGATCAATGAATTAATGAAAATGCTTTGAAATTGAGCATTACTGTTAAATCAACATTATTCAAGTCATATTTATATTTCAAATTGGTTGGGATGATTTTCAAAGCAAATCAGAATGTTTTCTGATTTTTGTATCAGTCCCGAGCCGACTCGAGAGTTTCCGAGTCGACTCCTGTGTTATCTGATTTTTAATGTTGTCTCGAGTCGACACTTGAGTTTTCAAGAGTCGACCCCTGAACCTTCTCGAGCCGACTCGCACAGTACTCGAGCCGACTCGACTCAGACGGCAGAAAGACTCATTTTTGAGTGCCTCTCGAGTCGACTCCCAGCTCTTCGCGAGTCGACCCCTGAAAGTCAAGAGTCGACTCCCAGCTTTTCGCGAGTCGACCCCTGAAAATTCACTTTTTGGTGCGTTTCTGGATTCGCGTGTTCGAGCCGACTCGCACAGTACTCGAGCCGACTCCCCGGAATCTGGGCGAAAATTTTTGAGTTGACACATCAGCACCAACGGTAATATTTTGAATCAACGGCTATATTTTACTGTGTCTAACGGCTATATCTTTTCAGGATCTATAAATAGAGGAGCCAGATTCAAATAGAAAAGATACACATACATATTGAAAAAGAAAGAGAAATAGAAGAGCAAGAGAAAAAAATAGAGAGCCTATTGAATATCAAAAAAGGGGAAACTGAGAGTATTGTAGAATCATTTGATTCAAGGAGAGATTCAATCTTTGCATTTGAGAGAGAGATTCGTGTGCATCAATTAATCAACTCTCAAAGCTCAAGAGGAAGGCAAAAAGCAATCCAACGTGCAAAATCTTCAGCCATTCCCAAGTTCAAAAAGAGGCAACACATTCTCCAAAGCTTATCAACGATTGAGGAATCTTGCTGAGGCATCGATTCAACTTTTCAAGGAGAAAAGGGAGAAAGCCATCGCTGCAATCATCCGGAAAACCATCAGGCGTTTCTAACCCTAGTTTTTATTTATTCTTAAATTTGTATATCTGCTCAAGAAGGAGCATTTTTGTTACAAATACTTTGATTTCACTTGGTTACTGGTTCAATCAGTGGATTGAATCAGTGGAGGTAGGTTTACCTCGTTACGAGCCGGAGTGCTTGTGCTGGGTTCGTTGTGATCCCGTGAAAACAACGAGTAAGGTTTGTTGTTAGCCCGCAAAACAACGTGTAGGGTTTTTGTGCTGGTAAGCCCGCAAAACCAGCTGGGTTCGTTGTGATCCCATGAAAACAACGAGTAAGGTTGTTGTTAGCCCGCAAAACAACGTGTAGGGTTTTTGTGCTGGTAAGCCCGCAAAACCAGCTGGGTTCGTTGTGCGCCCGTGAAAACAACAAGTTTGAGTTGTGATCTTGGAAAACAACTCGGCTGTAATCTAGAGAGATTATAGTGTGGACCCAAGTGAATCTTGGGAGTGGACGTAGGTGCTAGTTGCGCCGAACCACTATAAAATTATCTTGTGTTTGCCGTGCATCATTTTCTCTATCTCTATCTCTCTTTATTAACTGCCTGTTCTTTGCTTATTAGTTAATCTCACTTGCACATCTTGCTAACTACTCAATTAAAGTTAAAAAGACTTAAAATTTTTAAGAACCCAATTCACCCCCCCCCCCTCTTGGGTTGCCATCTGGGCCAACACCAACACCCATCGGCACATGAAGCCCTGCACCAGCCAGGCGTGAAGCCCGACACCCGTCGGCACATGAAGCCCTGCACCAGCCAGTCATGAAGCCCTGCATCAGGTGAGGATCAGCCACTTGGGAGGTAACGCCCCTTTCGCCTTGCTGGGGTAGGCCCGCTTCGTCTCAAGGGCGAGGAGGCATCTGATGTGGCTGATCCAACGCCATTAAAGAACCGTGAAGGAAGCTGACATAGCCCCGCTCCGACCTCCAAGGCCCATCTCGACCGCCGCATCGGTCACCCATGTCCTAGCTATGTGGGCCACTCCCCTCGAGACCTCCCGTCGGTCTCGGGGCCCGACCATAGCATCCTACCCTGAGACCCCCCATTGGTTTCGGGGTGCATCAACACCATCCTACCCCGAGACCCCCCGTCGGTCTCGGGGTGCATTCACAGCATCCTACCCCGAGACCCCCCGTCGGTTTCGGGGTGCATCAACATCATCCTACCCCAAGACCCCCCGTCGGTCTTGGGGTGCATGGACATCATCCTACCCCGAGATCCCCCGTCGGTCTTGGGGTCCATTCATAGTATTCTACCCCGAGACCCCCCATCGGTCTCGGGGTGCATGGTCCATTCACAGCATCCTACCCCAAGACTCCAGGGCCGACGGCCCCAAAGGCCGATAGCCCTAACGGCCTATCCCAGCCAGGCGGCCCCGGCACCTTCTCAGCCGGCCCCGGCCTATCCCAGCCAGGCGGCCTCGGCACCTTCCCAGGCAGCCCCAGCAGCTTCCAGCCGGCCCCGGCACTTTTCCAACCGGCCCCGGCCTGTACAAGCCATGCGGCCCCGGCCCCTTCCCAGTTGGCCCCGGCCTGTCCCAACTAGGCGGCCCCGGCACCTTCCAGCTGGCCCCGACCTGTCCCAGCCAGGCGGCCCCGGCACCTTCCCAGCCGGCCCCAGCCTGTCCAAGCCAGGCAGCCCCGGTACCTTCCAGCCGGCCTCGGCCTGTCCCAGCCAGGGGGCCCCGGTACCTTCCAGCCGGCCCCGCCTGTCGCACCCAGGCAGCCCCGGCACCTTCTCAGCCAGCCCCGGCCTGTCCAAGCCAGGCGACCCCGGCACCTTCCCAGCCGGCCCCAGCCTGTACAAGCCAGGCGGCCCCGGCACCTTCCAGCTGGGGAGGACAGCTTCTGCTTTCCCTTCTCCAGTGGAACAGGATCCACCAACCAGTTGCAGCCACTGACCTTGATGGGACTTGACATATCAAAAAGAAGGCAAGTTCTGCCATTGCTGCCATCACCTTAAATGCTCTGACAAAGTGGTTGAACCCCATGCCTCACAGACGTCAGCTCTGACACTTCACCCATCAAGGTCATCATTACAAGGCTCTAACCACTCAAGCCAGACAAACTCTTAAGCGCCTATGAAAGGGGTAAGAGGGACGCCTGACCAGGTAAGATGCTCATGACACCCCTTAGCGCTCACAATGAGAGATCTCTCTCTTGGAGCCATCTCTCTCTTTCTCTTTCGAGCTTCCTCAAGCTCACGGCTGATGCCTAGACCACTGACTTGAGCATCGAGGGTCCCTGCCAGAATCTTCGGCCCCCGGGACTTGTTTGCAGGCGCGAGGAGCTCACTGGAGGAGACGACCACATGCTCGAGGCCTGTGATTTGGCGTCATCATTATCCATAATCAAGCTAACAATTCTTGCTGTATTTTCCATCATTCATGGATAAGCATGAATGCGAATCATCCTATATCATTTGCAGAATCCTGGGCTCTTTTTGATAACCCATTATAAACATCTAAATTCTGCTCAATTCAAGACTAAGTCGACATTCATATGAAAAATAGTTATATATTTTTTAATTATTTCTGTTCATGTTATTTTAGGTCAACCTCTACCTTTATCCTTACTATAGATTGTTAAAAGATCACTCTTTCTAATTGGAGCATCTAAAGGTCTTCATAATCGATTTTCTCTCATTTTATCTTTAATTGGGACTACTCCTATCATTTCTCTTATGTTTTTTTTAATTCTACTTTTAAAGTTTTACCATATATCCATCTTAACATACACATTTCTGTTACACTTAATTTATTTACATATTATTTCAGTATTACCAACACTCTGTTCTATATAGTATAGCTGACCTAATAGTGGTTTTATTGAATTTTTCTTTCAATTTTAATGGGATGCACTGATCATACAATACTACTGAAGCATTCCTTTATTTAATCCATCCTGCTTTAATTCTATGATTTACATCTTCACCTATTTCACCTTCTTACTAGTTAATTGATCCTAAATACCTAAATTTTTACTCCTTGGTATCACTTCATTTGCAATCTTCACTGTTTCTTCATTTGTATTTCTATTCCCACTAAAATTATATTTTATGTATTCAGTTTTAGTTGGTTAGTGGGAGTGTTATTGTTTTTCTGATATTATATGTAGATGACATATTATTGATAGAAAACAATGTATTCTTGCTGCAAAAAGTAAAGGATTGGTTGTCCAGCAAGTTCTCAATGAAAGATTTGGGAGAAGCAACCTACATACTGGGTATTAAGATCTATAGAGATAGATTTAGGAGGTTGCTTGGATTGTCCCAATCGACGTACATAGATAAAGTGCTGAAACAATTTAGCATGGAGGAATCCAAGAAGGGATTCATGTCGGTATCGCATGGGGTATATCTATCCAAGGACATGAGTCTTAAGACCCAAGTGGAGAGAGAGGGCATGAATAGGATTTCATATGCCTCATCAATCGGATCCATCATGTATGCGATGCTATGTATGAGACTCAATGTTTCTTATGCTTTGAGTATCACTAGTAAATACCAGGCAAACCCTAGTGAGAAACATTGGATGGCCATCAAGAATATCCTTAAGTACTTATGAAGGACTAAGGACATGTTCTTGGTTTATGAAGGATCCAAACTTATAGTTCAGGGTTATATGGATTCTAGTTTTTAGTCTAATAAAGATGATTATAAATCTCAATCAGGCTATGTCTTTACACTCAATGGCGGTGCAGTCAGCTGGAAGAGTTGTAAGAAGGAGACGATTGTCGACTCTACGATCGAAGCCGAGTACATCGCAGTATCAGATGTAGCCAAAAAAGTAGTTTGGATGAAAAAGTTCATTACTAAACTTAGTGTGGTTCCAAGCATTGCTAATCCAGTAAACTTGTATTATACAATAATGGAGTTATTGCGCAAGCTAACGAGCTAAGGTCTCATCAGAGGTCCAAACATGTACTCAGAAGATATTATGTAATTAGAGAGATTATTGGTAGAAATGATGTAAAAATATAACGAGTTCCCACTGAGGATAATGTAGCTGATCCGCTCACTAAAGCCCTGCCATAGCAGAAGTATGATAATCATATTAAGTCACTCAGTATTAAATACATGTGTGAATGGCTCAAGTGCAAGTGGGAGATCGTTAGTGTATGACTTAGATCCAATTGGATTGAATGTTGTATACATTCTATGAATACAAATCAAATAAAATAGTTTCTTTATCTATCTAGATATCTTTTATTTGATATATTTATCTGTGAGATAAAGTCCAAAAGAATGTGAACCATACATATGAAATTTTTAATAGAGATTACAAATTATGAGATCCAAATTGCACGTTATGGTTTGATTCTTTAAATTTTCCTAGTCAATGTGTAGATGAGACTGGACACTATCGAACACCATGAGACTGACATACATTGCATATCCTCACCCTTGGGATGAGTAGCTGATTTCACAAGCTGAAGTATGAAGATACTTGGATAGGTGTGTGGATGCTCATTATTGCAATGATGCATTGGATGACTTGTACAGAGATCTCATATGGATATTTTATATAGTGTCATTGGTTGATCTCTAATGACGGTGGTGTGAGTGATGCTTTGACTTGAGATTTTTATTGCATCTTATGTCTAAAATGTCATGCTTTGACGACATCCAATGTCGCTCTAGCCACGGATGGAAAATATGGTGTCGATTGGGTATGACATGAAGCACATGAAGGTGGTGCTTGATCAAGACAGGATTTATCTTCCTTGATAGAAAGGGTTATATCCCATGGCCACTTGATGGATTAAATTGATTGATAAATCCTTCCAAGTTTGAGTTGAAATTCAAAATGGTTTCGAAGTTCTAATTCATATGAGTTAATTTTGTTGGCCCAGATGGCAATCCAAGAGGGGGGTGAATTGGGTTCTTAAAAAAATATTTAGCCCCTTTTAAAAAAAAATGTGCTTTGGAATAAATGGGATTATATGCTGGATAAGCACAAATGAAGAGATAGAGTAAGAGAGTCAAAACACGGCAAACACAAGGATTTTATAGTGGTTCGGTGTATCCAACAACTACGTCCTCTCCCAAGTATCACTTGGGTCCACACTATAATCTACTTGATTACAGCCGAGTTGTTTTACAAGCTCACAACTCAAAACTTGTTGTTTCCCCGGGATTACAATGAACCTAGCTGGTTTTCCGGGCTCACCAGCACAAAACCCAAATCACAAGCTATCCTTAGCTTGTCCCTGAGGTAAACTACCTCAACTAATTGAATCCCTTGATTGAACTAGTAAACAGTAAATGAGAATAGAGTTTAAGATACAAAAAGCTCCTCAAATGAGCAAATAGGTAATAAACTAAATAAGGATTAGAAAAGCCTGTTTGAAGATCTTTGAATGTGCGCTTTTCTTTTTTCTTCTTTTCCTCTTCTTCTTGGAGAGGTTGAATCAGTGCCTCAGCTCAGATTCTTCAAAAACTTGCAGTTGAGAAGATGGGAAAATCAGAGCTTTTGCTTCTAATTTCTTCACTTAGGAAATCCTCCGATTTTGAGCTTGAATGCCTTGGATTTCTCTTTGAGCTTTTCTGGAGTTGATGGATTTGAACTTTGACTCTTTCCTTTTTGATTTCTTGCTCAAGACTTCTCAAATTTTTCAATCTATTTTCTCTTAAATTTTCCATCCCATTTTCATCCCCTTTTTATAGATCCCTTAATCCACATTTTAGGAGGGAAAACTAGTCATTGGAGACGTTTGGATTCTTCTACACAAAGAAAATAGCCGTTAGAAGTTAGGTGAAAAGAAATCTTACCGTTGGAGTACGTTCTGACAGATAGAAAATCCGTTCCTGATAGGTTGGAGTTGGCTCCAACTTTTTAGGTGTCGGCCCCAAATCAGGTGTTCAAAAATAGTAAAGAAAAAGTTGTTGGGGGAGTTGGCTCCAAAAAAGGTAAGTGTTGGCTCGTCGCTTTCGGGAGTCGGCTCCAAAAAACTGTAAGTGTCGGCTCCAGAATACTCCATAAAACATGCTCTCTGTTCCAAGGTTAGAGTCGGCTCCGAAATCTCAGGTGTCGGCTCCCGAAATATTAGGTGTCAGCTCCCGAATTATAGGTGTCAGCTCCGGAAACTAAAACAGAATGCACTTCTCTGTATCTCAGGTTGGAGTCGGCTGCGAAACCTTGGGTGTCGACTCCGGACCGTGCCAAAATCCCAAAAACTTTCTGATACACCTTGGGGTCGGCTCCTTACCATTTGGGTGTCGACTCCAGGCTTTGAACTTTGAGATTTCTTTTTCAATCTTGATTCAAAATATTTTCTTTATCCTTTTGATTGATCAAACATTTTTAAGTCCTGTAACACTTATTAAATCTATTAGTAGCAAAATGAATATACTCATATCTTTTATTAATCATCAAAATCAATAATTGGGTCAACAATCTCCCCCTTTTTGATGATTAAAAAACATTGAGTATATGCATGAGTAAATAATAAGATTTTAAATTTCTCAAATGTTTGTTCCTTATAGGTAAGCTCCCCTGAATGAGGTAGCTCCCCCTATGATATTCAATTTAACATCTATTCTTTCTTTTAACAGAAAATTTTAATGATTGATACCAATGAGGTAGTTATATCAATTGCAATTACTTTTCCTTATGTGCAATTAACTCTATACCAATAAATTAAACTTATGTGATTTAATGCATATACAAAAGCTAAATATTTCTTCCCCCTTTTTGATTTACATTCAATGCATATACGATTTGCAAATACTTACATAATTCTCCCCCTTTTTTGTAATCAACAAAAAGGTCAGGAAGTTTGAAGAAAATAACAAAATTATAGATACTTCAAAGATCAAAAGGACATTCATTAAGTATCAATCATCATTTTTGATAAGTTCATTCAAGGATCAAAAGACATTCATTTTTGATAAGTTCATTACATCAAAAAGTCAAGCATTACATCATTTTACAAAATGAAACTTTACTACATCAATCATCAAACTACACTTCATTACATTAAAACTTCAAACTATACTAATCATCAAAGAGACTTCATTACAAGATAATCAAAAATTAGTTCTAATGCATCTTTGCAGTTCTTCTACTATTCTTGTCATTCCTTCACTTTGAGTCTTAACAAAGGCCTTCAGTCTTTCATCAACAAATGTACATGCAGAAGCAATCTTGTTCTGAAGTTCAGCATTACATTTGGAATATGTCTCTGAATCTCTACAGATATCTTTAAGTTCTTCAAAAATGTTCTTGAGATCATTCTTTAAGGATTCTGTGGAGGCTCCAAGAGTAGATTCAATTTTTAACTATTTCATCCAAAGAATAAAGAGTCTCTCTCAAGTTCATAAATTGATTATCTAACTCATTTTATCTCTTCCTTGTGAATAGCAAAAATACCTCTTAGCTGTTCTAACTGAGTATCCGAAAAACCAATAGAAGATAGATCAAAAGCAGAAGGAGCTGGAGGAGCTGGAGGTACATCCTGTCTTGGCTCTGGTGAGCTCAGTCTCACAGAAGGTCCTGCCTCAGAAGGGCCAGGCACATACATCTCAGCAACCCTGTCGCCAGAATGCCCTTTTCTCTCCCATCTTCCATCTACTTTCACAAAACCCATCCGGTGCACAGTGGCCAAGCTGTAGTAGTCAGTGTGCCTTAGGTTTTTGAAGGCTCATTATCAGAAATAGCTACTCCTTGACTCCTAAAAACCAAGGTTAGGATCATTCCATAAGGCAGTGAAGATCTCTTCTTGCCCCCAGCCTCAGCCATGTACCATATCATCATCCCAGCAAGATTTATAAGCTGACCAGTCAAGATACTGTCCATAACAACAATGTCTCATTTTGAGACATACTCAAAACGACCAGTCTTGGGAAATAAAATCCTACTGCAGATGTTATGTAACAGACTTAGCTCAAGTGGCAATTGGTTTGCCCTAACCTCTTCAAATTTAGAAATTTCTCTTCCTAACATTCTTGACAATGCAACTGATCTCTCACTATGAATATTTTCAGCAAATCAGTAACAGGAATATTTAAAGATTTCCTAAAATATGGAAGGTAAGATGAATCCTCTTTCCTCTTACAGAACTAGCGATCCCACCATCTCCTCTAGCTAAATTCAGATAAAATTCTTTAACAAGTGCTGGATAAGTGGGTACATCCAAAGAACAGACTCTATCCCAACCAAGTTCCTTGATTTGTCTTCCAATGTTAAAACCCTTGGAATCGAAGAAATCAAAATCTACTTTTCTACCCATTGTAATAACTCGCCCAGCTAAAGTATCTACCTGTGGAGATGAGGGGCCAGGATTATTGATGGTGTTGATGAGGAATCATCACTCGGAGTGGGTTCACGGACTGGACGCCTCACCGTACATTTCTCATAGCAACGGGAGCATCAAGAATCGATCCTCTATGTTTAGGTGCCATTGAAATATTTGGGAATGATAGATTTGGGGAGTATTTGGCTTTGGGAGGTTTTGAGTGGGTTTGGAGAAAGTTTGGAAATGGTTTGGGGAAGATAGAAATCGCAGAAGTGTCGACTCTGCCCTAATAAAGTTAATTTGGGACCACCAGGTGTCGACTCCTGCAAAGTCGGGTGTCGACTCCAAGTCGCTAACACAGTTAGCGCCCGAACTGAGTCGGCTCCACTTACATAGGTGTCGGCTCCAAGGTCAAAGACTGAGAGCAACATAGAAAAGGTGTCGACTCCTCAAATTGAGGTGTCGACTCCACTGACAGTTTCAGAGAAAAACAAATGAGTTTCAAACAGCCAAAACTTGTCAAAATAAGGTCAATAATTTTTTGAAAAAATCATTGGAATATGGATAATTAAATTGCTTAAATGACTAGATAAATTATCCTTAAAATTATGAAAGAAATCTCAAGATTTAATAGAAATCTAGATAGCCATTCCTTAAGGGTTTCAAAATCATTCCAAAGGGTTACAAATCCCTAATTCTCCTCTAAGATAACAAAATCTTTCTTCACTCAAAGGTTTTGTAAATATGTCAGCTAATTGTTCTTCAGTACTAACATAATCAAGATAGATTTCATTACTAGCTACATGTTCTCTTATAAAGTGATATCTAATTTCAATGTGTTTAGTTCTTGAATGTTGGATTGGATTCTTAGTTAAATTGATTGCACTTGTATTATCACATCTAATAGGGGTTTTATCAAGTGTTATGCCATAGTCTTCAAGTTGTCTCTTAATCCAAAGGATTTGAGCACAGCAACTTCCAGCTGCAACATATTCTGCTTCAGCAGTAGATAATGCAACCAAATTTTGCTTTTTGCTAAACCAAGAGATTAAGTTACTTCCCAAGAATTGACATGCACCACTTGTACTTTTTCTATCTAGTTTACATCCAGCATAATCAGAGTCAGAATATGCAATTAAGTTTAGTGTTGAGTCTCTAGAATACCATAATCCTACATTTTTAGTTCCACTTAGATATCTTAAAATTCTTTTCACAACAATTAAGTGAGATTCTTTAGGTTCTGATTGAAATCTAGCACATAAACAAACAACAAACATGATATCTGGTCTACTAGCTGTTAAGTAAAGTAGAGATCCGATCATACCTCTATAATATTTTTGATCAACTGGCTTACCATCTTCATCTTTGTCTAATTTGCATGAGGGACTCATTGGTGTTCCGAGGGGTTTGATTGATTCCATCCCAAACTTTTTGAGGATTTCTTTGTGTACTTTATTTGGTTGATGAAGATTCCCTCTCTTTCTTGTTTGATTTGGAGTCCCAGGAAGAAATTGAGTTCTCCCATCATGCTCATCTCGAATTCACCCTGCATTAACTTGGCAAATTCTTGACACAAGAGATTGTTAGTAGCACCGAATACAATATCATCTACATATATTTGTACTACTAATAAATCTTTATCTTTTCTTTTCAAAAATAGTGTTTTATCAACATTTCCTCTAGAAAAGTCATTTTCAATTAGAAATTTGCTTAACCTATCATACCAATCTAGGTGCTTGTTTTAAACCATAAAGTGCTTTGTGCAATTTAAAAATGATTTGGAAATTTATGATCTTCAAAACCAGGTTGTTCAACAAAAACTTCCTCATTTATAAATCCATTTAAAAATGCACTTTTAACATCCATTTGAAATAAATTGATATGCATATGACATGCAAATGCAAGTAATAATCTAATTGCTCTAATCTAGCTACAGGTGCAAAAGTTTCATCAAAATCAATTCCTTCTTCTTGATTATATCCTTTTGCAACTAATCTAGCTTTGTTTCTAATTACTATGCCATTTTCATCTAATTTATTTCTAAATACCCATTTTGATCCTATAACAGAATGATCTTTAGGTCTATCTACAAGGGTCCAACATTATTCCTAGTAAATTGATTTAATTCTTCTTGCATAGCTAACATCCAATTATTATCTTTTTCAGCTTCTTCAATAGTTTTAGGTTCAATTTGAGATACAAATGCAAGATGATTATTGATGTTTCTCATTGATGATCTAGTTCTTACTCCTTGAGATGGATCACCTATAATTAATCTTTGGATGACCATAGGCATATCTCCAATCTCTAGTAGATCTACATTATGATTAGTATCAACAACATCAACACTAGGAGAATCATCATCTTTAGCTTCTTGTTCATGATCTGAAGATACATCTATATTCAATTTTTCAATATCTCTTTCAAGAAATTTGTATCTTCCTCATCATCAATCTTTTCAGAACTTGATGCTAAATTCATCAAAAACTACATGAATAGATTCTTCTACAATTAAGTTTCTCTTGTTAAATACTCTATAGGCTTTACTAGATGTTGAATATCCTAAGAATATGCCTTCATCAGATTTTGCATCAAATTTTCCAAGATTATCTTTACCATTATTATGAATGAAACATTTACAACCAAATGCATGAAAATAACTAATGTTTGGTTTTCTATTATTCCATAGTTCATAAGGAGTTTTCTTAAGGATTGGCCTAATTAAAGCTCTATTAAGAATGTAACATGCCGTGTTTATAGCTTCCGCCCAGAAGTACTTTGGGAGTTGGCTTTCACATAGCATGGTACGGGCCATGTCTTCTAAGGTTCTATTTTTCTTTCTACAACTCCATTTTGTTGTGGTGTTCTAGGTGCAGAAAATTATGATGAATGCCATTTTCAATGCAAAAGTTTTCAAATAAATGATTTTCAAATTCTGTGCCATGATCACTTCTAAGAGACACTATGGTGTTGTTTTTCTCATTTGTGACCTTCTTGAAGAATTTCAGAAATATTGGAAAGTCTCATCTTTATGAGCTAAAAATAATACCCAAGTGTATCTAGAATAATCATCTACAATCACAAGACCATATTTCTTTCCTCCTAGATTAGTGGTTCTAGTAGGTCCAAAAAGATCCATGTGAAGTAGTTCAAGTGGCCTAGAAGTGGAAAATATTTTTAGTTTTGAAAGAATTTCTAGTTTGTTTTCCAAATTGACATGCATCACAAATTTGTTATTTTCAAAATCTAATTGTGGAAGTCCTTTTACTAAATCCATTCTAATTAATTTTGAAATTAAGGTGTGTGCTTGCATGACCTAATCTACGATGCCACAACCATCCAATCTCATTCATATTAGCATTATTAGCAACTAAGCAATGATTACTAGTAGACAAATTGTCTAAATCAATCAAGTATACATTGCCATTTCTATTTCCAATAAATACAATGCTATTATCAATGGGATTAGAAATGTGCAAATAGAAGCTTCAAATGATACTTTGAAACCTTTATCACATAATTGGCTAATGCTAATTAAATTATGCTTTAAACCATTAACATATAAGACATTTTCAATAAATGTGGAGGGAGTTATTTGAATTTTACCAAACCCCATGATTTGGCCTTTGCCATTATCACCAAATGTAACAACTCCTCCTCTTTTGCTTTCAAGGGTGATGAATTGATCCTTGTCACCCGTCATGTGTCCTTGAGCAGCCACTATCGAGATACCACTTTCTCTTTGATCTTTTGGCCGCAAGACACTCCTGCAAAATAATCAAGTCTTATATTTAGGTACCCAAGCCTTCTTGGGTCCTTCATGGTTAGTAGCAAAAAAGATTGTTCCTTTTGGAACCCATATTTTCTTTCCTTTAACATTTAATTTTTTGTTACTTTTTCTTAATTACATTCATAAGATTTATGTCCTTTCTTGTTACAATTGTAACATGTAACATCATTTGTTTTCTTAACAAAAAAATTTTTACAAATTTTTGTTTCATGTTAGGTCTATATCCTAATCCAGCTTATCAAATAGCTCTTTGATTACTTAAAAGTAAATTAAGTTTTTCAGAGCTATATGTAAATTTATCAACTATGTTCTTGTATTTTTCAACTTCTTTCTTTAAGTTAATTTTCATTGAAATTGATTCTTTTTCTTTTAGAAATTCTCTTTTCATCTTTTAAATCATTAACTTCAAGTGTTAATTTATTTTTCTCTTTAACAGATTTAGTTTTCATTTTCAAAAACTTGTTTTCTTTTTCAAATTTTAAAATCACCAACTAATTCATTAAAGCATCATATAATTCATCAAAAGTAAAATCATCATTGAGGGTTTCGGAACTTACCTCATCATCGTTGTTTGCCATGAAGCAAATGTTTGCAACTTCTTTTTGTTCTTCTCGAAAGAGGATTCTTCGCTATCGCTCCATGTTGCAACATAAGCTTTCTTCTTCTTCTTGTAGGCTTTCTTCAGTTGAGGACAATCATATCTGAAATGCCCCGGTTTCTTACATTCATAACATATCAAGGGGTCTTTCTCTTTTTCTTGTCCTTGTCCTTTTTTTTTCTTTCTCTCCAATTTCTTCTTATGGAAGGGTCTTCTTCTTTGCATGAATTTTTAAATTTCTTTGCAAGGAGCGCAGTCTCATCATCATCACAATCACTATAGCTTTCCTCACTTTCTGCAGCCTTAAGAGCTATGTCTTTTTTTTTGACATCTTCCTCTTGATGTTGCTTCATGTCAATCATGGGTCATTAAGGATCCAAGTAGCTCCTCCAAAGGTAAAACATTTAAATCCTTGGCTTCTTGGATTGCTGTCACTTTCGCTTCCCATGTTCTTGGAAGTGACCTAAGAATTTTACGACAAGTTCAGAGTTAGTATAAGTCTTTGCCAAGACTTTTCAAACCATTTACAATATCAGTAAATCTAGTGTACATGCATGTAATAGTTTCAGTTTGTTCCATGCTAAATAGTTCATATTTATGCACAAAATATTAATTTTGGATTCTTTTAATTGATTAGTACCCTCATGGGTAACTTCTAATCTATCCCAAATTTCTTTTGCGGAAATACATGTAGAGATTCTATTAAATTCATTTGCATCTAAAGAACAATACAAGACATTCATGGCCTTAGCATTGAGCTGAGCCATTTTCTTATCATTTCATCCCATTCCCTTTTCGGTTTAGGAACAATAGTGTCTACTCTAATTGTGGGTGTGTGTGGACCATTAACTATGATTCCCCATAATTCATAGTCAAAGCTTGAATGAAAATCCTCATTCTTGCTTTCCAATAACTATAATTAGTTTCCATTAAATAAAGGAGGTCTATTAGTGGATTGACCTTCTAAAATGATGAACTAGCTTGAGCTGCCATTTGGATCTTTAGCTCTTGATCGTTAGATCAAATTCAAATGAGCACTTGCTCTGATACCAATTGTTGGCCCAGATGGCAACCCAAGAGGGGGGTGAATTGGGTTCTTAAAAAAATATTTAGCCCCTTTTAAAAAAAATTTGTGATTTGGAATAAATGGGATTAATGCTGGATAAGCACAAATGAAGAGATAGAGTAAGAGAGTCAAAACACGGCAAACACAAAGATTTTATAGTGGTTCGGTGTATCCAACACCTACGTCCACTCCCAAGATCACTTGGGTCCACACTATAATCTACTCGATTACAGCGAGTTGTTTTACAAGCTCACAACTCAAAACTTGTTGTTTTACCCGGGATCACAACGAACCCAGCTGGTTTTCGGGCTCACCAGCACAAAACCCAAACTCAAGCTATCCTAGCTTGACCCGAGGTAAACTACCTCCACTAGTTCAATCCCTTGATTGAACTAGTAAACAGTAAATGAGAATAGAGTTTAAGATACAAGAAAGCTCCTCAAATGAGCAAATATTCAATAAACTAAATAAGGATTAGAAAAGCCTGTTTGAAGTCTTTGAATTGAGCTTTTCTTCTTTTCTTCTTTTCCTCTTCTTCTTGGAGAGGTTGAATCAAGCCTCAGCTCAGATTCTTCAAAAATTGCAGTTGAGAAGATGGAAAATCAGAGCTTTTGCTTCTAATTTCTTCACTTAGGAAATCTCCGATTTTGAGCTTGAATGCCTTGGATTTCTCTTTGAGCTTTTCTGGAGTGATGGATTTGAACTTTGACTCTTTCCTTTTTGATTTCTTGCTCAAGACTTTTCAGATTTTTAAATCTATTTTCTCTTTAATTTTCCATCCTATTTTCAAATGAATGGTCTCCTTTTTATAGATCCCTTAATCCATTTTAGAAGGGAAAACTAGCCGTTGGAGATGTTTGGATTCTTCTACACACAAAGAAAATAGCCGTTAGAAGTTAGGTGAAAAGAAATATTACCGTTAGAGTACGTTCTGACAGATAGAAAATCCATTCCAGACAGGTTGGAGTCGGCTCCAACTTTTTAGGTGTCGGCTCTAAATCGGGTGTTCAAAAATAGTAAAGAAAAAGTTGTTGGAGAGTTGGCTCCGAAAAAGGTAAGTGTCGGCTCGTCGCTTTCGGGTGTCAGCTCTGAAAAATTATAAGTGTCGGCTCCAGAATAGCTCATAAAACATGCTCTCTATTCCTAGGTTAGAGTCGGCTCTAGAAACTCAGGTGTCGGCTCTCGAAATATCAGGTGTTGGCTCTCGAATTATAGGTGTCGGCTCCAGAAACTGAAACAGAATGCACTTCTCTGTATCTCAGGTTGGAGTCGGCTCCAAAACCTTGGGTGTCGACTCCGGACCGTGCCAAAATCCCAGAAACTTTCTGATATGCCTTGGGGTCGGCTTCTTACCATTTGGGTGTCGACTCCAGGCTCTGAACTTTGAGATTTCTTTATCCTTTTTGATTGATCAAACATTTTTAAGCCCTGTAACACTTGTTAAATCTATTAGTAGCAAAATGAATATACTCATATCTTTTATTAATCATCAAAATCAATAATTGGGTCAATAAATTTTTTTTGAGATCAAGTAAACAAAGATCAATTATAGGGTTGACATATTCCATACCACTGATTGATCTGGATATGTGATGAAAGGATTTGATCATACGGTAACCGTTCGTGGACTGGTATTGTTGATGGTTACATTAACAAAACCTTTAGCAATTGGGTGGTCATGATGCTTTGCTAGAGGCCTCTCTATTGGGAATTGTATCCTAAAGCCAATCATTTGATTATTGTGCTAATGTAAATTACATATAAATTGATATATTAATAAAAGTTATTTGGTAGTTTATTCATTACAAGGACATCTTCTTAAAACTCCTAATAGTAATGAAGCCATCAGGATCTTCCTTCACGATAAAGGAGAATTTATCTTTGAAGGTCCTCAAAAGAGTTCGCGACCAAATGATATACTATGATAGGGCCATAGTACTATCAATTATAGGACATTGTATATCATATTTGTTGGTTGTCCTCTTAACCAAGGAGTGTAGAGGCACTGGAATGATATACAGGTGAAAGTGTAGGAGTACATTTCATCGAACGTGACTCATTTCTGGATACTCTGCTGTCAAGAGTTAATCCAAGAAGATATAGGTATAAGTATCGTTTAGACCTGAAGATCATAACCAGTGACTTGCAAGCAACTCATTGTACTTAGGTGCCGGACCATCTGGATTTTTAATCTAGCTATGAAAGGTTACTAGGTGCAGTCAAGTACTTGTGGTAGTCAGTTGTGGATCAAGATGAAATTTGACCTATCCCGTTAAAAGGAGAAATGCTTGTGTTTCAATTTAGCAAGACCTTGGCCAAGGCACTTTATGTGAAAGTCACATGATCACTAAAGTTGAAATCACTTTATGGATTTGCTATTTAGAGTTGACAGGCTTTTAAGCCATCCTTAGCATTTATGGTCAAAAGGATGAATTATACGGTAATTATTTCTTAGGGTTCTTGGAGTTTGCTTGGCAACTCTTCGACCTATTCGGACATCAGGTTCCATTGCTAGATGGGCATATCGATTAGTATAGAAAGTTCTTCCTATGCTACCGGCTTAGGTTCGAACCTAGAGAGTCACACGCATAGAAGTTTCCTAGGATGATCTATTTGCTTATCAACGATTGAGAATCGTATATGATTTAATTAATCAATTTGATTGATTGAATTATCTTAATTGGGTTAAGTACAAGTGAATAAGATTTAATTTTGTTTAAGTCTATTAGAAGGACTAGTCAATTTCAAATATTGATTTGAAATTAGACTTGATTTGGATTTAAATAGATTCAGGACTAGCCATATTTGATTTGGGCTAGGACCATGATCTATGTAGGTTCAGTCCAATAAATTCATATCAGCTTAAACCAAAACCTGAACCCAAACCTCTCACATAAGTATCTCAAATGATGAGATAACTAAAATCTGAGAGATTAAATTCACATGTAGAATTTAATGTATAACATTAATCTTCTCCAAACGGTTCCATTGGAATTCTAAAGTGTTAGAATTTATATGGAATAAATGTGCCTCTTTATATCAACTAGGCGATGAAATTCTAAGTGTTAGAATTCATATCTCTTTGGTTTTCATCGAACGCCAGAATTAACCAAATACCGCGTCTCTTTGGTTTTCACCGAACATCGAAATTAACCAAACGCTGCGTCTCTTTGGTTCGGTGTCTCTTTGGTTTTTACCAAACGGCGGAATTCTAAGTGTTAGAATTCAATGGGCTAACGGCTAAAATGAGACTATAAATTAGAGGACATCCCTCACCAGATTACAACAACGAAATGTTATGGATTGAATTTCTAAAGAGTTAGAATAGAAAATCCTGGTGTAATTCTAGTGTCAGCGAAAGTTTGGTGGATCTTAGAAGAAGATTCAAGTGGGAGGATTCAAGATTAGCAAAGTTATTTTTCTGCAAGCTAACACTCCTGGGAATCCAATCATGCGGGGCTTCGCATGGACGATACTAGAGGCCGAACAATTGAATGGCTACAGAACAATAAGGATTTACCTACTGTTCTTATGGTAAGTGATTTGTTCCCTAGATCTTAAGGCAGGCTTCAAGATAAGTAGTATGACTTCTCATCTTGAAGATCAAGATATGATCTTGATGTTTTAGATCAAACGATCCAATATATAAGGCAAAGATATAATCTTGATGCATGCTAGATAGATTAATATGTAATCTTTAAGTTTTTTATTAATAATTATTATTAAATTTTAAAATATGCATGCTTCGGAGATTGTTTCTCCCTTCAAATGGTATCAGAGCCATGGTTTCATTTTGATCTAATTTATTGCATATAAATTAATGCTCCTATTAATTTTGTAATCAAAGCTAAAACGGATCACCAGACCATTCGGTCACAGATGGATTAAAAATCCAAATTACTCATTCAATGAGGTATTCTATGACATATTGTCGTGCGGTTGTTTTATCATTGATGCTTAATCAAAAGATAATTTAAATTGATCTTTGGCATCAAGACATAGATTACACTCACTCTCAAAAGATGTTTTATATTTGATACATATTGATGTTGTATAAAAGCATTATATTTGCATGTTTAGTATAAAAACATAGATATGAGATATGATAGCTTGTTGTCTTTGTTATGAAACAAACAAATATTTATGAGAGTCTTATTTGAATGTCAAATATTTATTCATAATCTTTTTAGATATGATGTAAATAAAGGAATTATGAGTAGTTAAATAATGCAACTATGCATGATTCAAAATATATGACATGAAATATATTTAATCTTTTGGGTTAGCTAAATCAGGTCCATAAAGGGTTAGACCCTAAGGTTTAAATCAAATGGACTATAAGATAATTTGATCAAATCTAAATTGATTAGATTAGGTTAAGGATGCTCTAAATCAAACAATCGTTGTAGTTGATCATGTCCATGTCTTTGATTAAACCAAATGGAAGTAGATTAGGCTCCGTAGTTGAGCATGAATCTCTTAGATGGTTAAATCAAAATTGGTTAACTATATGATGTCAAGGTAAGTTGGCAAGTTGCTCTAGAATCAACGATCGAATAGTTTTTAATTGGGAGCTACTCGTATTGATGCGTCTTTAACGAGTTAATGACATATCTCTCCCATCGATCTCACTTACCTAGTCAATATGATGAACCATTTATGATTCAGATCATTTACCTGATTTGGGTTGACCCATGCCTGTAAGGAAGTCAGTCTGACTGATTTAGGTGCCACTTAACCTGACTTAATCTTGTTTCATTCTACCGATTTCATAGATTCAGTGGGAGAACTTGATTAGTCAATTTATCTTCATATTATTAAATCCTCTAAAATTATTAGGTCCTTAAAATGAAATAGTTATATGATAACTAGATCATAGCCTCCCATTAAGGTGAGTGATAATGAGTTCGATGTTTTGATAATCATTGGAGGCACTCCATGCCTAGTGCTTGTCATCCATCAGAAATATCATTCATTATATGATAAGTCAGCGTAACTATTAAATAGACAGTCAGGTAGGCCGAGCTTCACTCGGGCTTGATTTTCTATTGATAGGTTACACTGATTATATCATTTAATGGTTGGACCTAACCAAAACTTTCAGTGGAGGCACTCCATGCCTGCTGAAGAGGTACATGGGGCAAAACTGAACACTAAGAATTGTTTGGGGAAACAATTGGTTTTGAACCTACTCTTAGATGCATATGGGTTGGCCAAGCTTCACTTGGGCCTATATGTAGTCTATGTATATCTTAGTGCCCACTAAAGAATTAAGAATAATTCTTTGAATTGGGGTGTAGAGGCTACCAATTTAAACAAAATAGTGGGAGTATCTTTAGACTAAAGTCCAAGTCTTCAGACTGAATCAATTTATATACTACTAAACTTTAGTTTTTCCTTATGCAGAAAATGACCACTAATTTATCATTAAGGTCCCTATTGGATAGTGACAAGTTAAATGGTTTAAATTTCAATAACTGGTTTAGAAAACTTAAGATCGTCCTTGAGCATGAGAGGATTCTATATATTCTGAATAATCCTGTACCAAAGATACATGATGCAAACACCCAAAGTTCTAAGAAATAAACTTATTAGAAGTGGCTAAGTTATAGAACTAGTGTGCATTGCATCATGCTAGCAGCAATGAACGATGAATTCGGTCATCGGTTTGAGAATGCTCAGCCGAAAGAAATCATTCAAGCGTTGAATGAATCTTTCGGCACACCCGATAACGTTGAAAGGTACAAGACTAGTTGTGCTATTTTTAATTCTCAAATGAGGGATGGATCTCCTATCACTGATCATGTATTGTACATGATCGAGAAGATAAAACTACTAAGCAAGCTCAGCTTTCCCCTACATGAGCAGTTGGGAAAAGATGTGATCCTGAATTCCTTGCCTCCATCCTTCCAACCTTTCCTTACTCATTTTCGAATGACAAAGCCTGCAGTCAACTACCATGATTTGTTGAGGTTGTTACAGAACTTTGAGAAGGACAACCAGCTCTCTAAAGGTTTGGTTAATGTGGTTGAAGGAACTAAGGTAGGGCGTCAACCCTTTGGGAAAGGGAAGAAGAAAAGGAATAAGAAAAAGGTGCAACATGCTAGGACATCTATAAAGGGTCAGATGCAGAAGAAGAAAGTTGATAAAAGTCAAGTTGAATGCTTTCATTGCAAGATGCAAGGGCACTAGAAGAGAAACTGTCATCTTTATATTGCCACACTTGATCCAAACAGGCCAAAGAAGAAAAAGGGGCAACATATTGCTCAACAAGGTATTTATATGATAACACATTATAATTTTTCTGTATATGATAATCAGACATGGGTATTGGATACTGAGAGTCCTTTTAACATTTGCAATTCATTTCAGGGATTACAGGTCACTAAAAGATTTAAGGACAATGAAAGATTCCTTAATGTCGGCGATGGAAGATTAGTTCCAGTTCTAGTATTAGGAGTTCTTAAAATAGTTTTCAATAAAAATGCTATTGTACTAAATGATTGTCATTTTTGCCTAACATTCTTATTAAATGTAATTTCTGTAGGCCTTCTGGCCAAAAGTCATTATGAAATTTTAATAAAGGATGTTACTTTGAATATCATTATGAATGGAGTCACTGTAATGACTAGGCATTTATCTAATGGCATTTATATATTATCACATCCTATGAATGTAGTGTACAAATCAAGTAAGCGCCCTAGAATAACTGATGTCATAGATATTTATCTTTAGCACCATCGGATGGGTCACATCAACAAGAATAGATTAAACAGGTTAACTCAGGAGGGAATCATTCGAGTTGATGATTGTGAATCATTAACTACATGTGAATCCTATCTTCTTTGTAAAATGAACAAGTCATCTTTTACTGAAAAAGGTGCAAGAGCTAAAGAGCTATTGGGTCTAGTACATACTGATGTATGTGGACCAATGAGCACTTATGCCAAAGGTGGATATTACTATTTTATTACTTTTACAGACAACCTTTATAGGTTTGGTTATGCCTATCTTATGCAACATAAATCTGAGTCGTTTGAAATGTTCAAACTATATCATAAAGAAGTAGAAAAATAAACAGAAAAATGTATTAAGACTCTTCGATCAGATCGAGGTGGAGAATACCTTTCAAATGACTTTGTGACATATTTAAGGGAGAATGAGATTCTCTCCCAATGGACTCCTTCAGGAATACCGCAGCATAATGGTGTGTCGGAAAGAAGGAATCGAACTCTGTTAGACATGGTTCAGTCCATGATGGGTTTTACAAGCTTGTCAATATCATTTTGGGGATATGCATTAGAATCAGCTTGCCATATTCTCAATAAGGTTCCAAGTAAGTTTGTTTCTAAAAATCCACATGAGATGTGGTATGGATATAAACTAGTTATCACATATCTGAGAGTCTGGGGGTGTCTGGCTTATGTGAAACGTGCAAAATCAGACAAACTTGAACCCAAATATGATAAATATTTTTTTATCGGCTATCCAAAAGAAACCAAAGGATATTACTTCTATAATACTGAAGAACAAAAGTCTTCATTAGTAATAGAGCAATTTTTCTTGAAAAGGAGTTCCTTAGTGAAGGAACAAATAGCTCTAATGTTGAACTTGAGGAAGTTCATCAAGTAGAAGGAACAACACAAACCAATGAACCCTTAGAATCTGAGTTGATTAGATCAAACTCAAAACCCATTTTAGATGCACCATTAAGGCAATCTGGTAGAGTACCACATCAACCGGACAGATACTTGGGTTTCTTGGTCTAGAACGAGGATCCTATTGAGCTCGATGAGAACAATGAGGATTCGATCACCTATATGGATGATATGCAAAGTACTGACTCTAACAAATGGCTTGAAGCCATGAAATCTGAACTTGATTCCATGAAGGACAATAATGTATGGACATTAGTTGACCCACCCAAAGGGATAAAACCCATAGGATGTAAGTGGGTTTTCAAGAGAAAAAGAGGCGCAGACGGAAAGGTAGAGACCTACAAATCATGTCTGTATGCCAAGTGGTATCGTCAATGTAATAGTATTGACTATGACGAGACGTTTTCTTTTGTGGCAATGCTGAAATCCATTTGGATTATGCTAGCTATAGCATCACACTTAGATTATAAAATTTAGCAGATGGATATTAAAACCGCTTTTCTAAATGGTTATTTAGATGAACAGGTGTATATGATACAGCCTGAAGGTTTTATATCTGAAGACGAGTCTAAAGTGTGCAGGCTACATAACTCCATTTATGGACTTAAGCAAGCATCTAGGAGTTGGAACATATGATTTGATAATGTGATCAAATCTTATAGCTTTATTAATAATAAAGAAGTACCTTACATTTATAAATGGGCTAACGGTTCCGTTATTATATTTCTTGTATTATATGTGGATGATATTTTCTTAATTGGGAATGATATCTCTGCATTACAAGGAATAAAGATATGGTTATCATCACAATTCTCTATGAAAGATCTGGAAGAAGCCTCATACATCCTAGGGATGAAGATCTATAGAGATAGATCTAAGAGAATGCTTGGTCTATCCCAATCTACATACATTGACACTGTGCTAAAGAGGTTTAGCATGGAGAATTCCAAGAAAGGCTATCTTCCGATAGGCCATTGAATTCATCTTTCTAAGAAAGATTGTTCGACAATTCCTAATGAAAGAGAATGTATGAGTCGAATTTTATATGCTTCGATAGTGGGATCGATTATGTACATAATGACATGTACAAGACCATATGTGGCATACTCACTAGGAGTAGTGAGTAGATACCAATCTGATCCAGGAAAAAAATACTGGCAAGTTGTTAAGACAATCCTTAAGTATTTGAAAAATACTAAGGACCAGTGGTTAGTCTATGGAGAGTCTGATTTAAAACTTGTTGGATATACTGATTCCAGTTTCCAATCAGATCATGATGATAGCAAAAGTGTATCAGTTTTATGTTTATCCTGAATGGTGGAGCTGTTTTCTAGAAAAGTTTCAAGCAACATACAGTGGCAGATTTGGTATGCAAGGTAGAGTACATCGCTGCATCAGATGCCATGAAAGAAGCTGTGTGGCTGCGAAAGTTTATCTCCGAGCTTGGAGTGGCACCTTCCATAGATGGACCAGTCCTATTGTACAGTGACAGCACTGGTGCCATAGCTCAAGCAAAGGAACCATGAGCACATCAGCGCACCAAGCACATACTGCGCCAGTTTCATCTTATTCGAGAGATTGTAGACCGAGGTGACATAAATCTTTGAAGATTGACGAAAAGGAAAACCTAGGTGACCCATTTACTAAAGCACTTTGTTGGTCCAGATAGCAACCCAAGAGGGGGGGATGAATTGGGTTTTTCAAAAATTTAAATTCTTTTGAAAATAAACCCCAGCAGAAATAAAAACTTAGATTCACACAAATTAAAACAGAATATGCACAAATAGAGAATTAAAGATAATGAGACAATCATGGCAAACACAGAAGATTTTATAGTGGTCCGGTGTATCTACACCTACGTCCACTCCCAAGTATCTCTTGGGTCCACACTATAATCAATCTTATTACAGCAGAGTTGTTTTGCAAGCTCATAACTCGAACTTGTTGTTTTTCTTGGTGCACAACGAACCCAGCTGGTTTTCAAGGCTCACCAGCACAAAACCTTACACCACAAGCAAACTGCTTGCACAAGGCTAACAGCCTCAATGGAATCAATCCTCCGATTGACCCAGCAAACAATAATCATTTTTACAAAACAAAGGCTCCTACAATGAGCAAATATACAATGATAGAACATGAAATAAAGAGATAGGAATCAAAGCCTGATTTGCAGATCTTGGTGGCTTGCTTCTTCTCTTCTCTTGGGTGGATCTTCCTTTAGAATGCTCTTGAAGCTCCGAAGATCAGAAAACTAGGGCTTGCTTCTTTTCTTGAGATTTCTTCAAAATGGAGCTATGAAAGCTTGGAATCTCTCTCTTTTCTTTTGGGGAATCAGTATAATCTTTCCTCTCGAATTTTTCCTCTTTTCTCTTTTGATTTTCTAATGGGTTTCTAAGATTTTTCTCTATTCTTGTCTCTTTTTCTCTCTCTTTTTCGGATGCAGCAAACCCTCTTCTTATAGATCAGTTTAATCCATAAATAGTTTAAAACTATCCGTTAGAAATAAGTGTAAGAAGGATTAGAATCAAAAATAGCAATAGTTGTTGGAATTAAAAAGATAAAAGTAAAGTTTAGAGTCGTTCTGACAGTTTTGAAGTCACGTCTGACATTCTGGAGTCGGCTCTAACTTTTATGGAGTCGGCTGTAAATCGAAAATCCCCAAATCGCTTGAACTGGAGTCATCTCTGACTTTTTTGGGGTTGACACAAAAATCTTCTGGAGTCGACTCTAACAGTCCGGGAGTCGACTCTAAGTCGTGACCGGAAAAACCATCATTCTATCTTTTCTGTTGGAGTCAGCTCTAACAGTCCAGGTGTCGACTCTAAGTCCGTGCCGATTTCCGGAATCGACTCTGCGATTCCATGTGTCGACTCTAATGTCTGCAAACTTACCTTGACATTAGATTCGAACTAGAACTTGATTTGTCTTATAATTTTGATTAATAAAGCATATCATAAACTGAAAAACTTAATCAAAATCATTAGTAACTTCAAAAGTTATACTCAAATAGTTTTGTTAATCATCAAAATCAACAATTGGGTCAACAATCTCCCCTTTTTTTATGATGACAAAAACTTTGAGTATATGCATTAAAAATTCATTTGAATTAAGAGTTATATATTGTTAAAGCTTTAAAACTTCCTAACCGAGAATTTGATGCCAATTTTCAAAATGAACCAAAAAAGATACTTGAGTTCTATTATAAACATCAATCAGGATGATTTAACTTTACGTAGGAAATTATTAAGATCCCCCTGCATTGAATAACTCCCCCTATGTAAATAAACTGAAATCGATTGATCATTTTTATACAAATTGATTAGAATTTATAAATCTCAAAATTTTCTTCCCCTTTTTAGATATGCCAATGATTGAAATCTTATATTCCTTTAATCTTATATTCTTTCATTCTTATTTCCTTTATGCATATACAATTTTCTCTCCCCCTTTTTTGTTATTAGCAATAAGGTGAATTTAAAAAAAATAAAGAAGGTTATCAGAGCGAGGTTGTTGGTTCATTCAATCATAGAGATGGTAATTGGTTCTCATAACAAATTTGCAATAAAGGATAGTTGTATTTCAATGCAAGATTCATTACATGTGTTAATTCAAGTACATTCACAGTAAAGTAACATATTCAAGTATATTCACAGTAAACCAAAATTCCTATATACAAGCTATCAAAGTAAAGAAAGCAAGAAATCCTAAGATACAAACTAGGATAAGACAGGGTATGAAAATCAAACATACTTGTAAACAATTTTCTTCAAATGACCAATCATTTCCATAATCTCATCTTTTTGGTCTTTCTTACATTTTTCAAGACAAGCTTCAATTTGTGCGAACAACATCAATATCTTTTTCAACTGACCAGTAGCATCTAAATAGACTCTTGATCCATCTGCTATCCCTTCTAGCCTTCAAAAATCTTTTGAAGCTCAGATAACATGGCATTCACTGATTTATCCAAAGTAGAAACTATCATGTCAAGCTTAGCAGATATCAATTTCATTTCACTTCTCATTTCCGAATCATGCTTAGTCAGTAGGGCTCTGAGCTGATCAAGTAGCTCCTCTGAAAATCTTCTAGATACCAGAGCTGACTGATGTGGAGGTGAAGGATGAGTGCTCGGTCCAGCCTCTGAATGTCCAGCAGTAGATGGTCCAGGAATATCCTCTGCTTTGGCCTCCTCAATTCTAACTTCCTCTGCTCTGGTCTCTTGTCCTCTTTTTATCCAAATATCATTCTCTTTTTTGAAGCCCATGCGGTGAATTGTAGAGACACTGTAGTAATCAGTATGCCTTAATTTTCTTAGTGGCTCATTGTCCATTATTAGCACACCTTGGCTTCTAAAAACTAATGTTAGAATCATACCATATGGCAGTGTTGATCTCTTCTTGGTTGCTGCTTCTGCCATATAACCAATTATCATTCCAGCTAAATTAACAGGCCTTCCAGTAATGATACAGTCCATCAACAAGATATCTCGCTCCGAGACATATTCAAACCTTCAAATTTTAGGAAACAAGATTCTTCCACAAATTTTATGAAGTAACCTGAGTTCCAAATTTAGTTGATTAGCCATGATTTCTTCAAACTCAGATACTTCTCTCCCTAACATCCTAGATATGGCACCTCCTCTATCATCATGTTGATACTCAACTAGTCCAATAGTAGGCATCTCCAATAAATTTTAAGAGTCTCAGTCATGATTATCACTTTGGTTCCTCTTACAAAACTCACTAAACCTCCCTCTCCTCTACATAAATTATTATAGAATTCTCTCACAAGGGCAGGGTATGTACGAACATCCAAAGAACAAATTTTCTCTCATCCCATTTCCTTCAATAATCGGCCAATAGCGAAGCCCTACGAAGCAAAGAAATCGAAATCTACTTTTCTTCCAGTTGTAATGGCCTTACCCGCTAATTGATCTACCCATGGAGAAGATGGTGAAGGTGGAGAAGCATCTTGGGTGGCAGATGATGAAGACGGTGAGGGTTGCCTATGAATTGAGCGACGCTTCGTGGGAACGGTCGATCCACCAACGAAAGCACGCTTCTTAATAGCCATAGGAATTGATTGGAATGAGTTATTGAGATATTTGAGGGGTTTGGAGGGGTTGGAATCGGTTTGTAACGGCTTTAGAAAGGATTAGGAGATGATAGGGTTCGTTTGGGTGTCAACTCCGCCTTTTTATTTTGACCTAGTTCCACTTAGAGTCGACTCCCGCAAAGCGAGGTGTCGGCTCTGGACTAGAACACTGTCAGCGCCCGAATTAGAGTCAGCTCTATAGAAGTAGGTGTCAGCTCTAATTGCCCAGACAGAACATCAAAATATGAAGGTGTCGACTCCACAAACTGTAGGTGTCGACTCCAATAGTTTCAGTAACAAAAAAATTTAAATTTCAAGGATCTGAAACTAATCAAATTGATCAATAAATTCTAGATAAATGTTCCTTATCTATTGGGAAAACAATGAATCAAATTTCTAGATAGATTTCCTTATTGAACATAGAGAATTCTCAAGAAATTAATGAAGTCTAGATAGTTGTTGTCCTTAAGAGTTTCAGTAAGTCATTCTAAAGGATCACAAACTCCTAATTCTCCTCTAAGATAATAGAATCTTTCCTCACTTAATGGTTTGGTAGAAATATCAGCTAATTGATCATTAGTATTAATATATTCAAGACAAACATCATTGTTGGAAACATGTTCTCTAATGAAGTGATGTCTAATTTCTATGTGTTTAGTTCTAGAGTATTGGATTCTTAGTTAGATTGATGGCACTGGTGTTATCACATCTAATAGGAATTTTATCAAGTGTGATACCATAATCTTCAGTTGTCGCTGAATCCAAAGGATTTGAGCACAGCAACTTCCAGCTGCAACATACTCTGCCTCAGCAGTGGATAATGCAACCGAATTTTGCTTCTTGCTAAACCAAGAGATTAAGTTACTTCCTAAAAGTTGGTATGCCATACTTGTACTCTTTCTATCTAATTTACAACCAGCATAGTCAGAATCAAAATAAGCAATCAATTTTAAGGTTGAGTCTCCAGAATGCCAAAATCCTATATTTTTAGTTCCATTTAAGTATCTAAAGATTCATTTAACAGCAATCAAATGTGATTCTTTAGGATTAGATTGATATCTTGCACATAGGCAAACAGAAAACATAATATCTGGCCTACTTGCAGTTAGGTAAAGAAGTGATCCGATTATACCTCGGTAATGCTTCTGATCTACTTTCTTACTTTCTTCATCCTTGTCTAGCTTGCATGAGGGACTCATTGGCGTACCAAGAGGTTTAGCAGATTCCATACCAAACTTCTTGAGTATTTCCTTTGTGTACTTTGTTTGGTTGATGAAAATCCCTGCTTTCTCTTATTTGATTTGAAGTCCAAGGAAGAAGTTGAGTTCTCCCATCATGCTCATCTCGAATTCTCCCTGCATTAACTTAGCAAATTCTTGACAAAGGAGATTGTTAGTAGCACCAAATACAATGTCATCAATGTAAATTTGAACAATTAAAAAATCCTTTTCTTTTCTTTTTAAAAATAAAGTTTTATCAACATTTCCTTTAGAAAAATTATTTTCAATTAAAAATTTACTTAATCTATCATACCAAGCTCTAGGAGCTTGCTTTAAACTATAAAGTGCTTTGTGTAATTTGAAAACATGGTTTGGAAATTTGTGATTTTCAAAACCAGGAGGTTGTTCAACATAAACTTCCTCATTTATAAAATATTTAAAAATATGCTTTTAACATCCATTTGAAATAAGTTGAAATTCATATGACATGAAAATGCAAGTAGTAGCCTAATGGCTTCTAATCTAGCAAGAAGTGCAAAGGTTTCATCAAAATCTATACCTTCTTCCTGATTATATCCCTTTGCAACTAATCTAGCCTTATTTCTAATTACCAAGCCATTTTCATCCAATTTATTTCTAAAAACCCATTTAGATCATATTATAGGGTGGTTTTTAGGTCTGTCTACTAGGGTCCAAACTTGGTTCCTAGTGAATTGGTTTAACTTTTCCTGCATTGCTAACATCCAGTAACTATCTTTCTCAGCTTCCTCTATAGTTTTAGGTTCTATATGAGAAACAAATGCAAGATGATTATTGATATTTCTTATTGATGATCTAGTCCTTACACCTTGAGATGGATCACCTATGATTAAGTTTTTAGGATGACCATAAGCATATCTCCAATCTCTAGGTAGATCTTTATCATTATGAGCTATAAACCCTCGGTAATTTAATAGTGGGGAGGTTAACTCTCAGTATTAATTGGGGTGGCACCTGGTGTTATTATGACATTTAAGTTCCCTGTATGCCGCTTGGATTCTCGAGTCGCGTCTGATGGGTTTCTGAGTCCTTGGGCCCTTGGGCTGAAGCGTTGCATAGGGAATTATTTATATGATGGAGGGGGAACTCCCTCCATCATCCGGGCGTCCGCTTCCATCAGGTAATCCCCTGCCTCTCAGAGAGAGAGAGAGAGAATGGGAGAGAGAGAGAGAAAGCGTGAGAGAGAGCGTGAAACAGAGAGAGCGTGAGAGAGAGAAAGAGAACGAGAGAGAGAGAGAGCGGGAGAGAGAGAGAGAAAGCATGAGAACAGAGAGAGAGAGAGAGAGAGAGAGACCTGAGAGAGAGAGAGAGAGAGAGAGAGAGAGATCGCGAGAGAGAAGAAGAGATCCTGGCCGATCCCCTTGGTTCAGGCCCGGCGGCGTGCTCGCCACCGCGTGAGAGGAGGGCCAATTGGCCTTCCCTCGGCTTCCGCCGGTTGGTTCGGGCCCGGCGGCGTGCTCGCCGCCTCGCCGGGCCCGAGCGTTGGCATGTTGCCTCCACCGGCGCTGGGCATGCATCCGATGGAGGTCCGGCCGGCCAAGGTGGCCGGCCGAGCCGTCGGCACAGCTCCGTGCCATGCGGGTGAGTGGAAAATAAGGAGAGAAATTGAGGGAAAGATTGGGTGTTTGGCGGCCGACCGCGGCGGCGGCCGGCTCTGGCCCGGCCACCGGCGGCCGGGCTGCCCTCAATTTGGCCGGCGGCGGCCCCGGTCGCCGACCATGTCCCCGTCCCCTGTTCGGTGAAACAGGGGATCGGGAGGAATAAAGTTGAACCGGGCCGGCTGGGCCGGCCGGTTCAGGCCTTTGGGCCGAGCTGTGAGCCGTTTTGAGGTTAGTTTTTGGGCCCCGTAACGGGTCGGGATTAGAAAAATAATTATATGGCTAGAATCTTGGTGAATTCTAGTTTCATGGGGTATTTTTACTTCCCCAATTTGGTGTGTATAGCGGGAGATATTCGAGCCCAAAGTAGGGCCCATGAACTAGTTTGGGTAGAAATTCTAAGGGTCATTTTACTATTCGTTGCTAATAAATTAATTGTGTAAATGACCCTGTAGGTGCTCAGACATTTGACTAGCTGATTTACACCTGTTGGATTGTGTGCGGAGGTAAGTAAGCCAGTTATCAGTATTTAATAATTGATTTAATAATTGATTCATGAATGTTTAAATTGAGAATTGTGATGTGAAGAATTGTCATTGGCTAAATTGTAAGTAGATGTATGTTATGAATACATGGTGTTTATGTGCTATGATTTCACATGTGGATGCTATGCATGAGAGATACAGTTATTATAACCTTGATGTGATATATTACATGCAATTGTTCAGTAGGTATAATCCACTGTTTATGCAATATTGAGTTGTTATTGACATGATGAGTGCATGTGATGTGAGGTACTGTTATGTATCGCCGCGGTCCTCCTTTATCCTGTCATACCACACACACGTCCAGAGGACGTGTTCGGGTGGATTTCGACATGGCGTGACCCTGGTATCTCGACCTTTCGGTAGGGGGATGCTTTAAGGGAATGCTTGTTGGTACATTATTGGCATGACCCTGGTATCTCGACCTTTCAGTAGGGGGGATGCTTTAAGGGAATGCTTGTTGGTACAATATTGGCGTGACCCTGGTATTTCGACCCTTTCAGTAGGGGGGATGCTTTAAGGGAATGCTTGTTGGTACATTATTGGCGTGACCCTGGTATCTTGACCTTTCAGTAGGGGGATGCTTTAAGGAATGCTTGTTGGTACACTATTGGCGTGACCCTGGTATTTCGACCCTTTCAGTAGGGGGGGATGCTTTAAGGGAATGCTTGTTGGTACATTATTGGCGTGACCCTGGTATCTCGACCTTTCAGTAGGGGGATGCTTTAAGGGAATGCTTGTTGGTACACTATTGGCGTGACCCTGGTATTTCGACCCTTTCAGTAGGGGGGATGCTTTAAGGGAATGCTTGTTGGTACATTATTGGCATGACCCTGGTATCTTGACCTTTCAGTAGGGGGGATGCTTTAAGGGAATGCTTGTTGGTACACTATTGGCGTGACCCTGGTATTTCGACCCTTTCAGTAGGGGGGATGCTTTAAGGGAATGCTTGTTGGTACACTATTCTGGTGGATTTTGACATAGCGTGACCCTGGTATTTCGACCCTTTCAGTAGGGGGGATGGTTTAAGGGAATGCTTGTTAGTACACTATTGAGATATTGCAGGGCCGTGGGTCACATTTACAGTTACCATTGAGAGTATAGACAGTGGGTTTACTTATAGTAAAATTGAGCGGTTATGGATGCAAATGATTGGTATTATATTCATAAGTGCCGCCGCGGTTCTCCTTTGCTATGGCCATACACATCTAGAGGATGTGCTCAGATGAGGCATTGCAGGGCCGTGGGACATGCATGATATAATACTTACATTGCATAATGGAGTAATTGTGAAAGAATGAATTATATTGATATGTGCCGCCACGGTTCTCCTTTGTTAGGGCATGTAAAGGCCACACATCTAAAGGATGTGCTCAGATGAGGCATTGCAGGGCCGTGGGACATATATAATATGATAATGAATTGTTTATATGCACTGATAATTTGCTATGATATAATACAACAATGATGAGTGCAATTGATTTGAATTATATTTACATGTGCCGCCATGGCTCTCCTTTGTTATGGGGCATTGCAGGGCCGTGGGACACATATGATATAATATAACAATGATGGGTTTACTTACATTGCATGTCTGAGTAATTGTGAAATGTTTATGCATGCAGATCATTTATATGCTTATTGATTGCTATGCTATGATCTAACTGTATAACGTGGTTTACTTACTGAGTGTAATCTCATAAAAATATTATAATGTTTTTGCTACAGGACCATGAGATTTGAGAATAACATGTTGGAGTGATGGACCTCAACTCAAATAAAATATAGATTTTGTTTTATTGCTATACTAGTGTATTTATGTGTAGGGCTTGATGCCCAGACTATATTATGGTGGTGTGTAAGGAACCATGGGTTCGTTGGAGCTTCTATTTAAAATAAAGTGGATTCATATGTTGATGTAACCCCTGTAATGCTTATGTGTAGGGCTTGTAGCCCAAATCTTTAGTTATTGATTGTATTAAAGACATGGACTTTAATGATATATAGGTTGTTGCTTTTCTTGAATTCAGTGTCATGTTTCGGGATGCTTGCGTGCCCGGCACGCGGCGGGTTGTCACCCTAGCTCAAAATTTTTGGGTCTGGGGCGTGACATGAGCAGTATCAATACCATCATCCTTAGGTGAGTCATCATTCTTAGTTTCAGGTTCTTGATCTGAAGATACATTTAATTTTTCAATACCTCTTTCAATCAAAGATGTATCTTCCTCATCATCAATTTATCTGAACTTGATGCTAAAGACTCATCAAACACTATATGAATGGATTCTTCTACAATTAAGCTTCTCTTATTAAATACTCTATATGTCTTGCTAGATGTAGAATATCCTACGAAAATACCTTCATAAGACTTTGCATCAAACTTCCCAAGATTGTCCTTTCCATTGTTATGAATAAAGCATTTACAACCAAATGCATGAAAATAACCTAAATTTGGTTTCCTATTATGCCATAGTTCATAGGGAGTCTTCTTAAGGATAGGTCTAATCAGGGCTCTATTTAGGATGTAACATGCTGTGTTTATAGCTTCCGCCCAAAAATATTTTGGAAGTTGGCTTTCACATAGCATGGTACGGGCCATGTCTTCTAAAGTCCTATTCTTTCTTTCTACAACTCCATTTTGTTGAGGTGTCCTAGGTGCTTAAAAGTTATGATGTATGCCTTTTTCAAAATAGAATTTTTCAAATAAGTGATTTTAAATTCAGTTCCATGATTACTTCTAATAGACACTATGGTAGTGTTTTTCTCATTTGTGACTTTCTTAACGAATTTAAGGAATATAGAGAAAGTCTCATCTTTGTGAGCCAAAAACATTACCCAAGTGAATCTAGAGTAATCATCTACTATCACTAGACCATATTTCTTTCCTCCTAGACTTGTGGTTCTAGTAGGTCCAAAAAGGTCCATGTGTAGTAGCTCTAGTGGCCTAGTAGTTGAAACAATATTCTTAGATTTGAAAGAAGTTCTTGTTTATTTTCCAAATTGACATGCATCACATATTTGATTATTTTCAAAATTTAAGCTAGGAATACCTTTAACTAGATCCATTTTGAATAGTTTAGAAATTAGGTGTGTGCTTGCATGACCTAATCTATGGTGCCATAGCCAACCAATCTCATTCATCTAAGCATTATTAGCAACTAAGCAATGATTACTTGGAGATAAATTACTCAAATCAATTAAGTACACATTGCCATAACATTTACCAACAAGAATAATGATTATCAATGGGATTAGTAACAGTGCAAACAGAAGCTTTAAAGGAAACTTTGAAACCTTTATCACACAGTTGGCTAATACTTATCAAATTATGTTTAAGTCCATCGACATATAAAACATTATCAATATGAGTAGATGGAGTAATTTGAATCTTACCTGTTGGTCCATATAGCAACCCAAGAGGGGGGTGAATTGGGTTTTTCAAAAAATTTAAACTCTTTGAAAGATAACCCCCAGTGGAAATAAAAACTTAGATTCACAAATTTAAAACTAAACAACTATAAATAGAGAGTTGAAGATAAAGAGACAATCACGACAAACACAAGAGATTTTATAGTGGTTCGGTGTACCTACACCTACGTCCACTCCCAAGTACCTCTTGGGTCCACACTATAATCAAACTGATTACAGCAGAGTTGTTTTGTAAGCTCACAACTCGAACATGTTATTTTCCTGGGTGCACAATGAACCCAGCTGGTTTTCAAGGCTCACCAGCACAAAACCTATAACCACAAGCTAATGCTTGCTCTAGGCTAACAGCCTCAACTGAATCAATCACCAGATTGACCCAGCAAATAGTATTTGTTTTTACAAGAAAAACAGATCCTTTAATGAGCAAATATACAATAATGAAACAATAATAAGAGATTAGGAACCAAAGCCTGATTCGCAGATCTTGGTGGCTTCTTCCTTCTCTTCCTTTGAATGGATCTTCCTTTGATGATGCTCTTGAGACTCAGAAGATCAGAAAAACTAGGGCTTCTTCCTTCTCTTGAGATTTCTTCTAAATAGAACAGCAAAGGCTTGGAATCTCTCTCTCTTCTTTTGGGGAATGAGTATGATCTTTCTTACAAGTTTTCCCTCTTTTCTTTTCTGATAGATCTCAAAGATTTTCTCTATTCTTTTTTTTTTGCCTCTCTCTTTTTTTTTTTTTTTGGGATGCAACAGACCCTCTTCTTATAGATCCGATTAATCCACAAATAGTTTGAAACTATCTGTTAGAAGCAAGTGTAAGAAGGATTAGATCCATAAATAACAATAGCCATTGGGATTAAAATAGATAAAGATAAAGTTTAGAGTCGTTCTGACAGTTCTGGAGCCGTGTCTGACATTCTGGAGTCGGCTCTAACTTTTCTGGAGTCGGCTCTAACTCGAAATTATTTAATCCGCTCGATCTGGAGTCATCTCTGACTTTTCTGGGGTCGACACAGAATTCTTCTGGAGTCGACTCTAACAGTCTGGGAGTCGACTCTGAGTCGTGGCCTGAAAATCCATCGTTCTGTTATTTCTGATAGAGTCGGCTCTCACAGTCCCGGAGTCGACTCTAAGTCTGTGCTGTTTTTTGGAGTCGGCTCTGCGATTCTATGTGTCGACTCTAATGTCTGCAATCTTACCTTGACATTAGATTCGAACCAGAACTTGATTTGACTCTTGATTTTGATTATCAAGTAGACTTATAATCTGAAAAACTTAATCAAAATCATTAGTAACTTCAAATGTTATACTCAAATAGTTTTGTTAATCATCAAAATCCTCAATTGGGTCAACAATCTCCCCCTTTTTGATGATGACAAAAACTTTGAGTATATGCATTAAAAAATTCATTTGAATTGAGAATTATAGATATTGTTAAAGCTTAGAGACTTCCTAATAGAGAATTTGATGCCAATATTCAAAATGAATAAAAATAAACAAAACTTGACATCAATCAAAATGATTTAACTTTTATATGGAGAAATTTATTAAGCTCCCTGCATTGAATAGCTCCCCTATGTAGATAAACTGAATTCTTTCTAAAAATTCACTCTTTCTTTCTATTCTCAGAATTGTTCTTCATTTTTTTTCTCTCTCTTTCTTATATGCATATACACTTATCTCTCCCCTTTTTTGTTATCAACAATAAGGTGAGTTTAAGCAATAAAGAATGTTATTAGAGCAAGAATGTTGGTTCGAATAAACATAAAGATAGGAAACTTATTCATTGACATTCAATCAAACAATCATAGATAAATTTGAAATAAAAGTGTAATATTCATTCAAGCACTTGTATTCCAAAGCAAGATTCATTACATGTATTTTAAAATGACAGATTTAAGTATGTAAATCCTAGATACATGCTAAGAAAGCAAGAAAGTAAGAAATCCTAAGATACAACCTAGGATTGAATATCAAAATCAAATATGCTTATACACAATTTTCTTTAAATTTCAATCATTTCCATAACATCATCTTTTTGAGTCTTCTTAAAACTTTCAAGACAAGCTTCAATTTGAGAAACGGTGAGGTCGATATCTTTCTTCAGTTGACTAGTAGCATGAAGATAAGTTCCAGAACCGTCTGCAATGCCTTCCATCCTTTCAAAAATTTTATGAAGATCAGTGCTAAAGGATTCAATGGAATTGCTAATTGAAAAAGAAATCATGTCAAGTCTTGAATTAATCTCATCCTTTAATTGATTGAACTCCTCTCTTAATTTACACATATCATTTGTCTTTGACTGTCATACTCAGCCAGTAAAGCTCTGAGCTGACCTATTTGCTCCTCAAAAATCTTTCAGATGCCAATGCTGACTGATGTGGAAGTTAAGAGCTAGGTCCAGCCTCTGAGGGTCCAGCAGATGGTCCAGCAGAAGAAGGTCCAGCAGATGGTTCAGGAATGTCTTCTCCTCTGACTTCCTCAACTCTAACTCTTCAGCTCTGGCCTCATGTCCTCTTTTATCCAATTTCCTTTTTTTTTCTAAAGCCCATTCGGTGAATTGTAGAGACACTATAATAATCTGTATGCCTTAATTTTCTTAGTGGCTCATTGTCCATTATAAGTACACCTTGGCTTCTGAATACCAATGTTAAAACCATACCATATGGCAATGTAGATCTCTTCTTAGTAGCTGCCTCCGCCATATAGCCTATCATCATTCCAGCTAAGATTAACAGGTCTACCAGTGAGAATGCAGTCCATCAATAAGATGTTTCGCTCTGAGACATACTCAAACCTTCCGATTTTAGGAAATAAGAATCCTTCCACAGATATTGTGAAGTAATCTGAGTTCCAAATTAAGTTGATTTGCCAAATTTCCTCAAACTCAGAAACTTCTCTTCCTAACATCCTTGATAGTGCACCTCCTCTATCTTCATGATGATATTCAACAAGGCCAACAGTAGGCATTTCCAATAATTACCAAGGGATTCGCTGTGATGATTACCTTTGTTCCTCTTACAACACTCACTAAGCCTCCCTCTCCTCTACTAAATCATTATAAAATTCTCTCACTAGGGCAGGGTAGGTAGGGATATCCAAAGAGCAAACCTTCTCCCATCCCATTTCTTTCAACAACCGCCCAATAGCAAAGCCCTCCAAAATAAAAAAGTTAAAATCAACTTTTCTTCCGGTAGTAATGGCCTTACCAGCTAATTGGTCGACTCGAGGAGAAGATGGTGAGGGTGGAGAGTCATCTTGAGTGGCAGATGAAGAAGATGACGAAGGTTGCCTCCGATTTGAACGGCGCTTCGTCGGAACAGTCGAACCACCAATGATAGCATGCCTTTTGGGAGCCATGGGATTCGATTGGAATGAGTAATCAAGGGATTTGAGGGATTTGGAGGGTTTGGAATTAGTTTGGAACAGCTTGGAAAAGGTTTAGGAGACGATAGGTTTCGATTGGGGTCGACTCCGCCCTTTTTATTTTGACCTAGTTCCACTTAGAGTCGACTCCCGAAAATGAGGTGTCGGCTCCGAACCAGAGAATCTGTCAGCGCCCGAATTAGAGTCGGCTCTACAGAAGCCAGAGTCGGCTCTAATTGCCCAGACAGAACATCAAAATAAGAAGGTGTCGACTCCACAAACTGAGGTGTCGACTCCACAATAGTTTCAGAGAAAAATCAATTTTCAAGGATCTGAAACTGATCAAATTAATCATCAAACTCTAGATAAGTGTTCCTTAATAATTGGGGAAACAATGAATCAAATTTCTAGATAAATTTCCTTATTGAACATAGAGGATTTTCAAGAAATTATTGAAGTCTAGATAGTTGTTGTCCTTAAGAGTTTCAGAAAATTATTCTAAAGGATCACAAACTCCTAATTCTCCTCTAAGATAGCAAAATCTCTCCTCACTCAAAGGTTTGGTAAATATCAGCTAATTGATCATTAGTATTAACATATTCAAGACAAACATCTTTGTTAGTTACATGTTCTCTAATAAAGTGATGTCTAATTTCAATGTGTTTAGTTCTTGAATGTTGAATTGGATTTTTAGTTAGATTGATAGCACTAGTATTATCACATTTAATAGGTATTTTATCAAGTGTGATACCATAATCTTCAAGTTGTCGCTTAATCCAAAGGATTTGAGCACAGCAACTTCCAGCTGCAACATACTCTGCCTCAGCAGTGGATAATGCAACCGAATTTTGCTTCTTGCTAAACCAAGAGATTAAGTTACTTCCTAAAAGTTGGCATACCCCACTTGTACTCTTTCTATCTAATTTACAACCAGCATAGTCAGAATCAGAATAAGCAATCAATTTTAAGGTTGAGTCTCTAGAATACCATAATCCTACATTTTTAGTTCCATTTAAGTATCTAAAGATTCTTTTAACAGCAAATAAATGTGATTCCTTAGGATTAGATTGATATCTTGCACATAAGCAGACAGAAAACATAATATCTGGCCTACTTGCAGTTAGGTAAAGAAGTGATCCAATCATACCTCTGTAATGCTTCTGATCTACTTTCTTACCTTCTTCATCCTTGTCCAGCTTGCATGAGGGACTCATTGGCGTACCAAGAGGTTTAGCAGATTCCATACCAAATTTCTTGAGTATTTCCTTTGTGTACTTTGTTTGGTTAATGAAAATTCCGCTTTCTCTTGTTTGATTTGAAGTCCAAGGAAGAAGTTTAGTTCTCCCATCATGCTCATCTCGAATTCTCCCTGCATTAGCTTAGCAAATTCTTGACAAAGGAGATTGTTAGTAGCACCAAATATAATGTCATCAACATAAATTTGAACGATTAATAAATCCTTTCCTTTTCTTTTTAAAAACAAGGTTTTATCAACATTTCCTCTAGAAAAGTTATTTTCAATTAAAAATTTACTTAATCTATCATACCAAGCTCTAGGTGCTTGCTTTAAACCATAAAGTGCTTTGTGTAGTTTGAAGACGTGGTTTGGAAATTCATGATCTTCAAAACCAGGAGGTTGTTCAACATAAACTTCCTCATTTATAAAACCATTTAGAAATGCACTTTTAACATCCATTTGAAATAAGTTGAAATTCATATGACATGCAAATGCAAGTAGTAGCCTAATGGCTTCTAATCTAGCAACAGGTGCAAAAGTTTCATCAAAATCTATACCTTCTTCTTGATTATATCCTTTTGCAACTAGTCTAGCTTTGTTTCTAATTACTATGCCATTTTCATCTAATTTATTTCTAAATACCCATTTAGATCCTATTATAGGGTGATTTTTAGGTCTTTCAACTAGGGTCCAAACTTGATTTCTAGTGAATTGGTTTAACTCTTCCTGCATTGCTAACATCCAATAACTATCTTTCTCGGCTTCCTCTATAGTCTTAGGTTCTATATGAGATACAAATGCAAGATGATTATTGATATCTCTCATTGATGATCTAGTCCTTACACCTTGAGATGGATCACCTATGATTAGGTCCTTAGGATGACCATAAGCATATCTCCAATCTCTAGTAGATCTTTATCATTTGAGCAGTATCAATACCATCATCCTTAGGTGAGTCATCATCCTTAACTTCAGGTTCTTGATCTGAAGATACATTTAATTTTTCAATATCTCTTTCAATCAAAGATGTATCTTCCTCATCATCAATTTTATCTGAACTTGATGCTAAAGACTCATCAAACACTATATGAATGGATTCTTCTACAACTAAGCTTTTCTTATTAAATACTCTATATGCTTTGCTAGATGTAGAATATCCTAGGAAGATACCTTCATCAGACTTTGCATCAAACTTCCCAAGATTATCCTTACCATTGTTATGAATAAAACATTTACAACCAAATGCATGAAAATAACTTAAATTTGGTTTCCTATTGATCCATAGTTCATAGGGAGTTTTCTTAAGGATAGGTCTAATTAGGGCTCTATTTAGAATGTAACATGCTGTGTTTATAGCTTCCGCCCAAAAATATTTTGGAAGTTGGCTTTCACATAGCATGGTACGGGCCATGTCTTCTAAAGTCCTATTCTTCCTTTCTACAACTCCATTTTGTTGTGGTGTTCTAGGTGCAGAGAAGTTATGATGTATGCCTTTTTCAAAACAGAATTTTTCAAATAAGTGATTTTCAAATTCAGTTCCATGATCACTTCTAATAGACACTATGGTAGTGTTTTTCTCATTAGTGACTTTCTTAACAAATTTCATGAATATTGAGAAAGTCTCATCTTTGTGAGCCAAAAATATTACCCAAGTGAATCTAGAGTAATCATCTACTATCACTAGACCATATTTCTTTCCTCCTAGACTTGTGGTTCTAGTAGGTCCAAAAAGGTCCATGTGTAGTAGCTCTAGTGGCCTAGTAGTTGAAACAACATTCTTAGATTTGAAAGAAGTTCTTGTTTGTTTTCCAAATTGACATGCATCACATATTCGATTATTTTCAAAATTTAGACTAGGAATACCTTTAACTAAATCCATTTTCAATAATTTGGAAATTAGGTGTGTGCTTGCATGACCTAATCTACGATGCCATAGCCAACCAATCTCATTCATCTTAGCATTATTAGCAACTAAGCAATGATTACTTGGAGATAAATTACTCAAATCAATTAAGTACACATTGCCATAGCGTTTACCAACAAGAATAATGCTATTATCAATGGGATTAGTAACAGTGCAAACAGAAGCTTCAAAGGAAACCTTGAAACCTTTGTCACACAGTTGGCTAATACTTATCAGATTATGTTTAAGTCCATCAACATATAAAACATTATCAATATGAGTAGATGGAGTAATTTGAATCTTACCAATACCCATGATATGGCCTTGACCATTATCACCAAAAGTAACTACTCCACCTCTTTTTGATTCAAGGGTGATGAATTGATCTTTGTCACCCGTCATGTGTCTTGAGCAACCACTGTCCAGGTACCATTTTCTTTTCAGTCTGATGGCTGCAAGACACTCCTGCAAAACATTTATGTCTTAATTTTAGGTACCCAAGCCTTCTTGGGTCCTTCATGGTTAGATGCATTAAATATTGTTCCTTTGGGAACCCAAATCATCTTTTTCTTTTATGTGGAGATTTACACATATATGATTTATGTCCTTTGTTTCCACATTTAAAACAAGTAATGTTTAATGATTTTTCAGCATGTACAAAAATATTTTCAAGATTTTTGCTTTTTAAGTGGATTATATCCTAATCCAGCTTTATCAAAAATAGCTTTTGATTGTCCAAAATCATATTAAGTTTGATAGAGCTTAAGTAAATTTATCAACTATAGGTTTAAGTCTATCAACTTCATTTTTCAAGCTTTCATTTTCTTTTATCAAAAGTTCTTTTTCTAACATGCTTTTCATTTTCTAAGGATAGTTTTTGCATTTGATTTTCAATCTTTGTTCTTTGAACTTAGTTTGCAAAATCATCCATTAATTCATAAAAAGCACTATGCAATTCATCAAAGTAAAATCATCAAGAAAACTCGGACTTACCTCATCATTGTCCGCCATGAAGCATAGATTGGCCATTTCACTCTTTTCTTCCTCTTCGGAACTTGAGCTTTCCGAATCACTCCATGT
>UESW01001635.1:360361-398598 GCA_900491605.1 Calamus simplicifolius
ACGGCACTCCAATTATTTCTAAGTCCATATTGTCATCCTTTGGCGCAGGGGTGCCAAGTTTATTATCGGATATGGACTCTTCTTTATTTTCATTCCCCTGCTCTGTTTTATCAGCCAATGAATCCCCCTCCAATATGTTCTCCCCTGATTTTGCATTCCCTGTCTGAATTTGAAACTCGGATGAATGGTCCTCCTCCATCTTCTTCTCCTCAATTTTTACGTTATCGGGCTCGCGGAGGACCAACTCCAAGGAATGCACCTTCTCTGTTTTCTCCTCCCCCTTGTCCTCCTCGGTTATTGCATAACTTTCCTTTCTGAGAAGTGAATTGAGGAGGCTCTCAGCAATGGACAGCCTGTGCCTGACATCTTCGAGTTGATCCTTAACATACTTCAATTCATTCCTCAACTCGGCGCATCCTGCGCAGCTATCCATTGGTTGAGGGGCACAAGTTTCTGTTTGTTGAGGGGGGGACGGTTTGAACTGCTGAGGGAGAAGCCATCGCTCTTCTGGCAATGGTTCAATAGCTCCCTCCATCTGCAACACAAGATGATAACAAATTAATATTAACAGAACATATTGACGCATTAAGTTGAAAAAATGGTCACAGCAATGGAGCAATGGAGTAGATTACCAAGTCCTGAGGCTGCAAGTCGGCAACCCGAACCGTTTGGTTCTTCGTTTGGTGGTCATACCACTTCAACAGCCGGGGCCGTTTTTCAGGGTATGCTGGCTCTCGCATTGATGTATGCTCGAGGAACCACGCCTGAAAATTATATTTTTTTGGATATTAAATAAAGTAATATTACGAAAAAATTTTGTCTCAACACTAATAATTTGTCTCAATAAATCTTACCACCAGTGCTGCAGAGCATCCGAACAAGGTAGGCTGCCTCCTAATCTTTTTTGCATTTTTTGAGTGCACCGGCTCCTCGGAACGCAAGCAAGCAGCTATTTCTGGGAGAGCCTGAACAATCAATTCCTTCATTGCCGAAGCCCAGTCGATGCTACTCAGTTGACTTAAGTCATCCAAGTGCTGGATGAGATACCGTGGACACCTCTGATTAGATTTTGGAGCCAAAAACATGGCCAACATGTATGCGATCCAAAGTCGGACGGTGTCCTCGACATCCTCCTGCACTTTAGATGGTCGGAGTTGAAATATCAACTTCTCCAAACCTGATTGGCGAAGATCTAAACCATGGCCAAACCGTCTGAACAAACTTCCGTTGAACATTTGGCTGGACGTGTCGATCTTCTTCCCATGACATGGAAGACCCAAAATGAGTGCGACTTCTTCGGCACTGAATATAACTGGCTTTCCACCAAACATGAACTCGTCGCCACCATTGTGACATCTTATGATGTCTGCTAGCAGTCGCCCGTCGACAGTGAACGTCTGCATGTCGACGAAGGCACCGAATGGGGTCCTTCGAATCAGTCTTGTATGGCGTCTAGAGAACCCCATCCTCCAAACCTTCTGAACATATACTGCCGGCCTGCAGCTATTCTTAAACAGCTGGGAAGCCTTCACTGGGGGGACTGGAACAATTTTATTGTCAACGAAAACAGGGGGTAAGACAGAAGACATACATGTCATTAAATGTTCAGATAGAATATCGTAATGTTTAATATAGTGATAAACATACCTGAAGGAGCCGCATCCTCAGTCGAACGAAGAACCAGGTCCTTGCATTTTTCCGCCATTTTCTCTGTCGGCTTCTTCTTTGTTCGCGGTCTTCGTGCACAAACGAAAGCGCTCGTCTCCATGAATGAAGAATTACCAGGATGAATGAACTAGGTAACAAGTTTAGGAGAGGAAAAGAGACCAGTGGCTTCTCGAGCAAGAGAAGAAGAATGTCTTCTTGAGCAAAAGGATGGCTTCTCTAGCAACGGACGTTTGAGGGGTTTTTCTAGGGTTTATGCCGACCTAAGAGAAATACGAAAGGACACCCGGATCGCCACGATCACATCAATGAGACCCGCGAATCCATAGGAACCGCCCACGTTTACAAACTTTTCTCGGAAATATGCCATGGCTCAGTGACTAGGGTGTCGTCGAATGAGTACTACGCTGACGTCAAATTACCGCCTTTTTCAAGCATGGGTGTCGTCTCGTTTGAGCTAGGGTGTCGTGAGATCTCAACTGGGGTGTCGCGATTGATTTTCTGCCGAATTCAATTAAGATGTCACCGGGTTCTCTCTATGAGGACATTCATAAGACGGGTGTCATCGCCATAGAGCTAGGATGTCGTGGCATTTCAACTGGGGTGTCGCGAATGATTTTCTGCCGAATTCGAACTAGGGTGTCGCGGGGATTATCTCCGTGGTCTCTTGTTCAATCACGGGTGTCGTCGCCCTAGAGCTAGGATGTCGTGGCATTTCAACTGTGGTGTCGCGAATGATTTTCTGCCGAATTCAATTGGAGTGTCGCCGGGTTCTCTCTACGTAGACATTCATAAGACGGGTGTCGTCGCCCTAGAGCTAGGATGTCGTGGCATTTCAACTGTGGTGTCGCGAATGATTTTCTGCCGAATTCAATTGGAGTGTCGCCGGGTTCTCTCTACGTAGACATTCATAAGACGGGTGTCGTCGCCCTAGAGCTAGGATGTCGTGGCATTTCAACTGTGGTGTCGCGAATGATTTTCTGCCGAATTCAATTGGAGTGTCGCCGGGTTCTCTCTACGTAGACATTCATAAGACGGGTGTCGTCGCCCTAGAGCTAGGATGTCGTGGCATTTCAACTGTGGTGTCGCGAATGATTTTCTGCCGAATTCAATTGGAGTGTCGCCGGGTTCTCTCTATGTAGACATTCATAAGACGGGTGTCGTCGCCCTAGAGCTAAGATGTCGTGGCATTTCAACTGTGGTGTCGCGAATGATTTTCTGCCGAATTCAATTGGAGTGTCGCCGGGTTCTCTCTATGTAGACATTCATAAGACGGGTGTCGTCGCCCTAGAGCTATGATGTCGTGGCATTTCAACTGGGGTGTCGCGAATGATTTTCTGCCGAATTCAATTGGAGTGTCGCCGGGTTCTCTCTACGTAGACATTCATAAGACGGGTGTCGTCGCCCTAGAGCTAGGATGTCGTGGCATTTCAACTGTGGTGTCGCGAATGATTTTCTGCCGAATTCAATTGGAGTGTCGCCGGGTTCTCTCTATGTAGACATTCATAAGACGGGTGTCGTCGCCCTAGAGCTAGGATGTCGTGGCATTTCAACTGGGGTGTCGCGAATGATTTTCTGCCGAATTCAATTGGAGTGTCGCCGGGTTCTCTCTACGTAGACATTCATAAGACGGGTGTCGTCGCCCTAGAGCTACGATGTCGTGGCATTTCAACTGGGGTGTGGCGAATGATTTTCTGCCGAATTCGATTAGGATGTCGCCGGGTTCTCTCTATGTGGACATTCATAAGACGGGTGTCGCCGAGCAAGGCTTGGGTATCGTTTGCCAGAACTAGGATGTCTCGTATGTTCCGTCATTCGGGTGTCACCGAGCAAGACTAGGGTGTCGTTTGCCAGAACTTCGATGTCTCGTATGTTCCGTCCTTCGGGTGTCTCCGCGCAAGGCTTGGGTGTCGTTTGCCAGAACTAGGATGTCTCGTATGGTTCCGTCCTTCGGGTGTCGCCGCGCAAGGCTTGGATGTCGTTTGCCAGAACAAGGATGTCTCGTATGGAATCGTCCTTCGGGTGTCGACGCGCTAGGCTTGGGTGTCGTTTGCCAGAACAAGGATGTCTCGTATGTTTCCGTCAATCGGGTGTCGCCGCGCAAGGCTTGGGTGTCGTTTGCCAGAACAGGATGTCTCGTATGTTCCGTCCTTCGGGTGTCGCCGCGCAAGGCTTGGGTGTCGTTTGCCAGAACTAGGATGTCTCGTATGTTTCCGTTATTCGGGTGTCGCCGCGCAAGCTAGGGTGTCGTTGCCAGAACTAGGATGTCTCGTATGTTTCCGTCCTTCGGGTGTCTCCGCGCAAGGCTTGGGTGTCGTTTGCCAGAACTAGGATGTCTCGTATGGTTCCGTCCTTCGGGTGTCTCCGCGCAAGGCTTGGGTGTCGTTTGCCAGAACTAGGATGTCTCGTATGGTTCCGTCCTTCGGGTGTCTCCGCGCAAGGCTTGGGTGTCGTTTCCCAGAACTAGGATGTCTCGTATGTTCCATCCTTCGGGTGTCGCCGAGCAAGATTAGGGTGTCGTTTTCCAGAACTAGGATGTCTCGTATGTTTCCATCCTTTGGGTGTCGCCGCGCAAAGCTTGGTGTCGTTTGCCAGAACTAGGATGTCTCGTACTTTTCCGTAATTCGGGTGTCGCCGACCAAAACTCGGGTGTCGTTTGCCAGAACTAGGATGTCTCGTATGTTTCCGTCCTTCGGGTGTCTCCGCTTAATGCTTTGGTGTCGTTTGCCAGAACTAGGATGTCGGGGTGTCGCGATTGATTTTCTGCCGAATTCAATTAAGGTGTCGCCGGGTTCTCTCTAGGTGGTAGTGTTATAGCACGGGTGTCGTCTCGTTAGAGCTAGGGTGTCGTGGGATTTCAACTACGGTGTCGCGATTGATTTTCTGCCGAATTCACCTAGGGTGTCACAAAGGATTAACGGCAGAATCCGAAGTAAGGTGTCGCCGGGTTCTCTCTATGTGCACATTTATGAGAGGGTGTCGTCGTCCTAAAGCTAGGGTGTCGTGGGATTTCATCTGGGGTGTCGCGAAGAATTTACGGTCGAATTCGAACATACGCCCTCGACGTTCGCTTCTCTCTCTGAATTCGCCCAGGTCTGGCATTCCCAAGCAGATGGAGGAAAAAAGGAGCTTTTTAAAAGCAAATGATGAAGAGATAACGAAAATCTTACAGACCTGGCCGAATTCAGAGAGAGAAGCGAACTTCTGCGTGCACAGACTCCAGTATCAAGGTTTTCCAGTCCAGTAGCTGAAAAACTTTCAGCCTCTAAGCTGGAAGAAAATGAGTTCTTCTTGCAGAGAGGACATAAAACGGGAAAAATGGCGCTAAAGGGCATTTTCGTCCACACAAAAAATTTAAAATAAAGCGAACAGCATTTAATGTCCGTCGCGTTCAGAACTGTTACGTCAAAGGCCAGCCATACCGTCTGTCAGGTCTTCCACGTCGGAGCCACGTGGACCAATAGGAAGACGCGGTGCAGTCCACGTCAGCGTTGCTGCACCGGGGCCGGTGTACAAAGTGTTTTCCAAAGCTTTTGTCCTTTTCAACGCGAAGTTTTCAACCCATCAAGACTGCCATCACAAATTTTCGGGTTTCAGGTGCATCGTTTAAACTTAACCCGCTAAAATACAAACAATGCTAGTAGGCAAATAAAATATTTTAGTCTTAAAATTTTAAAATTCCTATCCCAAATGAGATCCTTTTAAAAATCTTTCGTTCCAATGCAACCTAACGAAAATCTTTTAGTTCAACCAACTACAATAAAAATTAATTACAACTACTTTTTTTTTCTGCAGTTTGTCGATGCTTGAAAGCGTCGGCAGTTGAAAAATCTTAACGATATTTATAAGCATCGGAATCGATCTCTAACCCTAACACCCCCCCCCCCTTTTCGATCTCCTTTGCCCTGATCCCCCTCCTCCATGCCGATCTCTGCTCTGCCCTAATCCCCCTAGCTTTGCCCTAGATCTCCCCTCCTGAATCTTCGCTCTACCCTGCCTCCCCGTAGATTTTCGCTCTACCCTAGATCTCCTCTCTGCCCTACCGTCTGCGTGTGCTTCTCTTTCTTCTCATCACTATCTACGCCATTACTAGTGACCATCAACTTTCACCATCGACACCGCTTTCAGAACCTTTTCTCTGCTACCGCTGACCTTTACTACCGACCTCGCCGTCGTCGACGTGGACATCGGCCACCTCCACCGCCCCTCCTCCGTCGCTGCAAGCCATAATCACAGAGTCAGTAGCATTCTACTTAAAAATTAGGGTTTATGTTTTGATGAATTAGTTTATATTGGTAAACAATAGCTGCCAATTTATTATTAAAAATTAGTGGTTGCGTTCTAGTTATTTTAATCTTTGTTTCCGCATGGATTTCATTGTTATTATTCTTTCTGTTGATTTGCTTGAATTATTTGAGATTTTGCTAAGTTCGGTGGCTCAGGGTTTTTGTAGCATTTATCTTCTTTTATTTGTGCAATGGTCCTTTCCCCATTTACAAATGGTTGTTACTTAAATAATACTTGTGTTATAGAACTCAAGAATTAATTAAGAAAACTCTCAGAGAACATCATAATACCGTTAGAAAATTATGATAAGTAGCCTTGGTCCATAAGTTCATTCTATATCTAATTTAATAGCTATTATGAGAAGTCTGTCTAGATGAGCTTGATACGGCGAGTGCAATAATTTTTATGCAATATTGATATTATAAGAAATACTTCTTTCAGTCAAAAAAGCTATCAATTTCTTTGGCACTAATTTCTGCATGATCTTTTTCAGCCGTAAGGTTATAATCTTTGCAAGAATTTTATAATTCTGTTAATTAATTTAATTCATCTATATCCCATGTGCTTCCACTTTCTACGGTTCCACAATCTAGTTACTTATTTTAGTCAGGCCCACATATTGATTAGGCTTCATATTGTAAAAATTTATTTGAAGGATCATGATAATGTTCTTGGAGTAGCTCCATCCTTTACATTGCAACCTTTCAAATTGTCTGAAGTATCTGTTGCAAGTACTCCAAAAGAAATCATACTAATTCTGAATCTGGTAGCAGGTGCCCCTAATCATTGAAATCACTGACCATGTATTGTTGAAATCATTACCTTGGTTGTTCTATGCTATTGACTGCAATAAAATAGACAGATGCTGTATGCCAATACATTCAGGACCATATATTAACAGATTATCAGAGGACAATGGATGCTATACTAAAACCTGATACAGAAGATGAAAGGCTGATGCTTGGATGACAAATAATTATAACAAAACTGGCTTAAATTATGAATTATGTATTAGATTTTGCTGGCTTTTACCATTGAATTCAGTCCAACCCTTTACTAGCTAGAATTAATGACCAAGAAGTATGCCTATAAGAGACCGCAGATGACTATAATAGCTGCTGTTGCTTGTGACTATAATTATTTTAATGAGATCTGAGTCAATTTAATTTACAAAAATTTGCTGATTTATCCTTTTAATCTTTTGGCCATTACTCCATCACGAAAACCATGTTGCATGGACAAAAATTTGAATGTTAACAATTTACTGAACTGAACTTCTTTGCATTGGCAAGAAATCAATAAGAACTTGTCATTTTCCAAGATTACCATGACATGGCCTATCTCTTGGTTTATTTAAAGAAGACTGAGCTATTTCAAATTCCATAAAAGAATCTGCCTCCATCTTACATGGTGGAAGATATGATCATGAATAAGAAGTAATGATGAAATAGTAAATAATACCTTAGGTTAATATTTATTCATGAGTTATACATGACTAATTTGATAGTTAAATGAAAATGTTGTCATTTATGATTGAATATGATTGTGTTATGCATATTTAGATTTTCACATTACTATTTATTCTCACGTTTGCTTATGCTACTAAATGTTGAACACTTATGATGATGAAATATGTGCAGGATGTTTGGTTATTTATCTGATACTGTGATAGCTTTCTAAATAGCTTTTCTAGATGAGGCTTTGAACTGTGATGTATATTGGATAAAAGTTGGTTGTTTATCAATCATTTTATCCTAAATGGATAAAATTGGATAAATAAACCAAGAAATACCAAAGAATATTTAGATGGAGTTCGTGATTTCATTAAATTTGGTATGGATAAAGTAGTTTGAATGGAAAGATTTCATGTCCATGCCGATGATGTTAAGAGTTCTTGTCTAGATCCACAAAACCATTGAAGAACATTTGATATAGAATGGTTTTGCAAGAGGTTATATTGAGAGGGATTTTCATGAAGAATTTATGTTGCTAATATCAAGCAATCAAGCCTCCTTTGATCTTGCATTCAATAATATGCAAGATAATCTTGTAGCTGATGATATGACAGGTTTGATCACATATGCTTTTGACATGGTGTTCAAAACTTTGGAGGTTCAACTAATATGTATAAAATAGCTGGAATATGTGATATTTCTACATTAATGGAACAAACATTTGTTGAAGAACAGATGCAATCATCAACTACAGAGTTAGCTCGGTATCATAAATTAATTAAAGATGCAGATGAACAATTATATCTGGGTTGTTTGAAATTTTCTAAGATCTCTTTTTTTATACATTTATTCTATATAAAATATATGAATGGATAGTCTGGAAAGAGTTTTACCATGCTTCTTAAGTTACTAAAGGATGCATTTCTAGAAGGCATTGGTTTACCATCCTCTTATTATGAAGCAAAAAAAGTTGTCAACAAATTGGATCTTGGATATCAAAAGATCCATAGTTGTCCAAAGACTGTATGTTATATCATGGTGGCAATGCTGTCGAGAGTCATGCAATGTATGTGGATCTTCACGATAGACGACTCATGAAGAGGATGAGTATGATGTAATGAACAAAACAAAAAAACAGGCGAATGTATTGTATTACTTTCCTCTTATTCCTTGATTGAAAAGGCTATATTCCTCGTCGAAAATAGCTTCATTAATGAGATGGTATGATGAAGGGCGTATGAAGGATGGAATGTTAATACATATGTATACTGCGATACACATAAATATCTCGATACACATATGTATCGTGATACTTAAATTATTTACAAATTATAATTTTTCTTGTAGATGGATGAGCATGGGCGAAAACCTAATGAGGTGAAGTTTTACCAGATGACTCATATTCACCATGATGACACTTTTATCAAAGATGAGTCGAAGGACTTATATGTAATTATTTATTATAATTTATTTCATGCAATAATTTTAATTTAATTTTGTTAGTCAGTAAGATCTAACTAATTTTTTAAATTAATACATGAAAGAGCTATAGTTCTTATTGCTGAGCGTATCGATGACTCTATAGCATCGAGACCGAGGTGTTTACGGAGCTAATGGGACCGAAGCACTACCGTCGAGTAAAGGGTTATAGAGTTGGAGTCATCCACATTCAGTTATAAATAGTTGTCAGACCTGGCTTGGACATTGACCCGACCAAGGGCTCGGGTCACCGGGTCACTAGTTGAACCATCGATCAATTAATTAATATAAAAATATATTTATATTAATAAAAATTAATTTTTAATAAAAAATTTAAGGTTAACATAATAATAAAATCCATGACCCCATTTGGTTCGGGTTGGGTTGATCGGTTCACGGGTGAACCAGATGGGTTGACCGGATTATTCCGGGTCACATACACATCCGGTTTTATGTAGAACCGGACCGGCTTGGCCTCTGGGTCCCGGTTTAATCGGTCCAACTGGCCGGTTCGGTCCGGTTCTGACAACTTATCTGCGGTGAATAGACATACACGTGATGCTGCAGATGGTGTTCAGGATACACGTATTATTTTTTTATGCTTTTAATGTTAAAAAACAATTTTTTTAGCGCTGTCTATGCTAAGAATTGTTGCAGTGACCAGCTGAAAAAAATGTCAGGAGTTGGGAGTTTTGAGTCTTTAACAGTCACCCGTCTCTCAGAGACGTCCAACCTGTGCCTATCCAATGGTCCTTGGACAAACAACAAAATCGATGAAAGAAATTAATAAGAGTTTTATCATGTGAGATCCATGATAGAAGAAAAACTTATCCTCTATAATTATTATTATTATTTTTATTTATTCTTTAAGTCCTATTTGAAATAATTGTTAGAGAACAACTACCTTAAACAGCTACCGTACGTTAGCCTTTTTGGTAAAATATAATTCTATTACAAAATCCAAAGCACTTTATTCCTTTGCCAATCTGGCATGCTTTATTTATCCAACATCAAAATCTCCTACCCCATGGTAAAACCCGTATCCCTCCAATATACATGGTATAAACCTTCAAAATTTATTCCACCAATCAAATACTCTGTTAAAGCAATCAAATAGGACTTAAATTTTTGATGTTGGATAAATAAAGCATTGAAAAAAATTTATTCCACCAATCAAATACTCTGATGATCTCTCTCGCTCTCTTGCTCAGGCTATTGGTGCGTCTTTGATTCAGCCTTACATGCCTGGGCCTCTGGGCCCTCCTCTTTCTTATCTTCTGCTTGCAGACGATTGCGTTTTGCTTAGCCCTGCTACTGCTCATAATGCTGCGGTCTGCTCTTCTATTCTTCAAGCTTATTGCCAAGCCTCCGGTCAGCGGGTCAACCTTCAGAAATCTGTTCTATGTTTCAGCCCTTCGACCCCCTCGTCGCCGTACTGCGATCTCCCAGTTGTTAGGGATTTCCTCCTCTCCGACCATCTGTCCTATCTTGGGATCCCTATTACGGGGCGTCGCCTCTGGTAGTCGGACTTCGGGGCTCTTGATCGTCGGATTTCTGATCGGTTGAGTAGGTGGCAGGTTTCCAGCCTCTCTATGATGGGTCGGATTACATTGATTCGGTCCATCCTCACCTTGCTCCCTATTTATTTTTTATCTAACACCCTGATTCCAGCTATCTGTCTTCGCCGGATTGAGAGACTGTTCAGGGATTTTCTCTGGGGCTCGAGACAGGGTGGCCACGGTCTTCATCTTCTCTCATGGGATATTGTTTGTCTGCCTATTCGTGAGGGTGGCCTGGGGATTCAGTCTTTGCTCACTCGCTGAGAGGCTTGTTCGCTAGGCATGCTTCTAGATTTCTTCTGGATCCTCACTGCTTTTGGAGCTCTTTTATGAGAGGTAGATATGGTATCTGGTCTCCTGATTCGATCTCCTATGTTCCCCGTGGGAGTTCCTTGATCTGGCGGGCCATCTGTCAGGCTGCCCCTTCTGTTCTGACTGATATTCAATGGATGATTGGGGACGGGAGATCTGTTAATGTTACTCAGGATAGTTAGATTGCTGCCATCCTCTATCCCGATGGCCGACCTTTCTTAGTATTGATGTTGACCCCTCTATGCCAGTGTCTTCTTTGATCTGCCAGGATGGTCATGCTTGGAATGTTTCCACTATCCAGACTTTTTGGGACTGAGTTGGCGCAAAGGATTTTGCCATTCCCTTGGCTTCTTCTGCAGACTAGGATACCAGACTTTGGCGGCGATCTTGCCTCTCCTGTGCTCCTACCAGGGATCTGGTTGACTGCTTCCGCACTCGGGTTTCAAGATTGGATGATGTTGCTTGGATTTTGCGCTTGCCCATTCACCCCAGGATTCGGCTCTTTTTATGGAAGCTGAAGTGGGATCGCCTTCCTACTTGTTCTTTATTGGCTGGCCGAGGCCTCTTCATTTCGCCTCTCTGCCCAATCTGTGGGCTTGAAGATGAGTCGATCGATCACGTCATCTTCAGCTATTCTCGTGCAAGGAGGATCTGGCAGCGGATGCAGTTTACCCCATGGTTGTCTGATGTGGACTCCATCCGGCTTTCTTTTCTGCGCGCCATTCGATTTGCTGTTCAGAGCGGTCCAAGATCTCAGGGTGCTGTTTCAGCCTATCTTGCTTATCATATTTGGCTTACCAGAAACCAGATGATATTCTCGGAGGAGATTGTCCCACCTATGGCAATTTTCAGAACGGCTGGCCTCTTTGCCAATGAGTATGGCCGTTCTATTTCTTCTGTTCACTTGGTCCAACCCGGCCTCTGGATTCCCCTGCTGCTTCGGTAGCGCACCGTTCTATGGTCTATATTTTTGGGAACCCCCACCCCCGGGTATGTCAAAGTGAACTTTGATGGTTCTGTCTCGGACCGTAGTGCTGGTTCCGGTTTTGTTATTAGAGATCTGAGGGTGAGTTACTTGCAGCGGGTGGCCATGGTTCCCTTGATATATCGGTCCCTATGGTAGAGCTTCAGGCTGCTTGGGCTGGTATCAGCTATGCCGTTCGTCATCTGGCCTCTAGCAGATGGATTATAGAGGGAAATTCTCTCACGGTTATTCGCTGGATTCTTCGGGACGGGGATCTTCACTCTACCAATCCTCTGCTCTGTGCTATCTAGGACTCTCTCCGATCTTCAACGGCGCCTCAGATCCGCCATGTGTATAGGGAAGCCAATGCTGCGGCTGATTGGGTCGCTGGTGTCGCAGCTCGCCATCCTACCCCTTGGTTTGGCATATAGGTGACCCATGCCCTTAATTTTGCAGCAATCATGTATTCCGATCTTTTGGGTTTGACTCACGCCAGACTGGTGTGATCGCCCGCTTGTAACAAAAAAAAAAAAAACTATTTGAAATCATGAATATGAGATTTTGTTAAATATTTGCCATTGTGGGGGCTACATCAATTATCCTATAATTGTAATTTTTATGTAAATTATTAATTATAGATTGATAAGCCATATGTAATATCATTATTTTTTACATTTAGTATGAATCATAGCTCTTATTTTTCTTTCTTTAGTTTTATAATGTGTGTGTGTGTGTGTGTATATATATATATATATATTTTTTTTCTTTAGTTATACCTTTTGATATAACTTTATGTGTATTGAAGCATAAATTTTGTGTTTTATATATGACAATATATAACTACTTTGAAACTGCTTTAAAAAATACATTAATTTAATATTATATTCTTTTTTATCAATTAGTTGTATAAGAGCCTAGATTTTATATTTTAATTTGTTGTCCATCAAATCATTTTGTGTTTACCATGTCAAATATAGAAACAAAAAATAATTAATTATATCTCTATGTTTTTTAAGGCTATGTTAGGTATATAGGATATGAAGGATAAAAAGGAAAATAGAATAGGAGAAAGAATAGGATATAATAAAAATTATCCTATCTTATATTATGTGGATATAATAGAAACACAAACCAAATAGGGTGGTTCTATCTTTAGAAAAAATCATATTCATTATTGAAAATAAGGATAAAAGGGAGAAAATAAAATGAAAATGTATATTTTGATGGGATGAGTTATCCCCCTTCAACAGGATTAGCCATTTTATAGAATCAAATTTTATCTAATCTTTATAAAAATAAAGTAAAAAAATAATTTAAAAAATTCTATTGTTCTTCTAATTGGGTATATGTGATGCACCTTGCTTAGATCAAGGCAAAACTCTATTTTTTCCTATAGTTAAGGAATGGCCACATTATAACATATTAAATTGATGAATGATGATAGATGTATTTAGCATACATATCATATTTCCAAATTCTGAATGAAAAATCAATTTGTTGTCATTATATAAAACATAAGAGATATAATATATTAGTATGCTTTTGCATGGTTAATTGAAAAATTAAATTTGTATTTTATTAGACCATAAAATCATCCCATGGTTAAATATATGAAACATGAGATTTGAAGGTTTATGATAACCCCCTCCACAGTTTGTTGGCTGTAATGAAATCTAATTTTCATAGTTCTATATGGTGACTAATTTGAGAATTTTATGTCAAAGCAATTTAATGATAGCTCCTTTCTAATTCATCGATTATTCTATAATCCAAATTTTCTATTTTCATTTGATAATGTCATGAATGGTGTTAAAATGGAAAACACCATTTCAAATGACATTTTTCATTTCCATATCATCCCCCCACTGGCATGACAGAAGGCCGATGAGAAATCGCCACTTGAAGTGGCGATTTCAGACTAGAAATTGCCACTTTATGTGGTGATTTCATATAGATTGAAATCGCCACTTTAAGTGGCAATTTCTTGATGAAATCGCCACTTCAAGTGACGATTTATTTGGATTAAAATCGCAACTATAAGTGGCAATTTCTCCACTGAAATCGCCACTTCAAGTGGCAATTTTCTCAGTTACCCAGCAACTCAGTTGCTGGGAAGCCCAAGCTGGTGTCTATGGATCAGCACAGGGCTTTTTCCAATGGCTGCAGGTGTTTCAATCTAAGTTTCTCCGAAAGAGTTCATTAAAAAAGAGTGCCCACAGAAATCGCCACTTGGAGTGGCGATATCATTGAAATTCACCTCTTGAGGAGAATTGATTTAGCCAATAAGTTATATTCTGCACAAAGGCAAGGCCCCCAGCATTTCTGGTAATCATTCAACATTCCAACTTCTGTGTTGTTGCTTTTGTCAAGAATGTTCTTTGCAAAATGAGTTTCAAAGCCAATAATGAATCATGAACCAGTTGCATTTTTAAGTTTCCAGTATGAGAACTAAGTAACTGCTTTCATTTGTGGAACATTCATTTACCTCAGTGCCAATTGCAAAATAGAAAGATAACTAAAGTCACAAATCATAAGTACATGAAAAGATTAAAGGAACTAAGCTTATGTAAATTAAGAAGTTCAACTTTGAAAATCAAAACTGGATCGAAACTCAACTGAAACTTGACTAAAACTCAGCTGAAACTGTACTGAAACTCACATCATCCAAAATTATATCATCTCACAAGTATCAAATATCATCGCATCAACAGAATAACACATACTCATAAAAATTTATATATCTGATAAATAAAAAAATTTACAACATTTGGTTTGAGTACAATAATCTAGGCAACCTAGGTTCCACATCCGCATCTAGGAGGTTGGCGAATATGTCCAGTCCATCGCCTATAGGTCGCCAATGGTAGAAGGCCCTCATCAATCACTTGAGATACCGAAACATCAGGCATAGCAGCATCCAAATGCGATCGGGAGACATCCTCACTGATCTCAGCGATATCCGCATCAGCAATGTCATCAATGCGATATGCAGTGTGATCTAGACTGGCAGATGTACCCTCTCCGGCATTCCTCCTGTGTGAATACTCGTGTGCTAATGAGGACCGTATGCAAGAAGGCGATGGGGTATAATGAAATGTCTCCATCGTCGGATCAAGATCAGCTTGTGTAGACTCTAGCCCCTTCAGGTAGAGTGACACTTCAGGTGTGCTCCGAATGTGCTGATGCCCGATGATAGATAATGTACCATAAGCCATCATCGTCATGCTCAAATCTATAGCCGCTCATTATCCACTGGGGCAGCTATAGCTCACTCGACCTCCATAGTCAACTATTGAAACCTCTCATGCTGCATATAAAATGATAACAAAAATTCATATGAAAACTTATAAAGTTGAAAGAAAAAGATACTCATAAACAAAAATTCAAAATAGTACCAGAAACTCATATGAAGTTCATTCCCCTTTGTAGCCCTTGTACTATATTCAGAACGGCCTACACATATTCGGGTGATGCTCCTAAACCATGCCATATAATTGGGTGTGCACAAGACTTCGGCTACTATAGAAGGCTCTCCCAATGTGTCGAACAACATAGCTAATAACTCGAGAACTAATATGTTTGTTATTCCAAGTTAAATTACTAAATAAACAAGAGTGCAGCCCATCATATCTTGTGTCTCAAAAAATTCATCATTTTCAACTTTGTAGCATGCAACCTCCATTGACAACTTTGGGCAGTACTTGAATAGGCACATTTTACAGACCAGAATAATTTTTTTGACTCCATCACATTATATGTGCGATGCTTCTTGATGTGATATATTTCACATGCTCTCTTTAATTCATCTTTACTATTAAACAATAATCCTTTAGCAAACTCAGTCATTAATGGATCCCAAAATTGAGAATTGAAGGATAACTCTCTCGGAGTATTAACACATCCACCATCATGGAAATTCATCTCATTATAAAATTCTGGTACTTGTTCATATGCAAAGGCTTGATGATCATGTACCTAAGTTGAAATAGGTTCTGGATGACTGTATACAGGAATTGAACTAAAGCCAGTGTCATGAACTATATCGTCTCCATATGACTCTTCATCTTCATTTGGCTCTTCATCTGAGTCATCATGTTCAGGCCAATAGCCATCATCTGCACTCTCGTCTGACTCCATTCCCCGACTATCAATGTTAAATTGATTGTTTACCGCATCATCACTCTGCACTGCTGGCATAAATCCTTCAATCATTGGAAAATTCACTGGAGTCCTAACCTGTTCCTACTGCTGGGCTATAGGAGAACTGTCCTAAACATTCTCTGTATGACCAACACTATATGGCTCTAGAACATCATCCTTGAAAACATAGAGTTTAATATACCGATATTCTAAAAACTTTAAGGGAAATGTCAATATGTGCTCCACATCGTCATCATCCTCAATTGGATGAAGCATGTATTTTTGATGCAATATTCGAGATCTCCACATCAATCTGATGATATATCTCTGTACTAAAATTGTTAGAACGGTATGTACCCGATCAACCAACTCAGCAAAGCATGTTCCCATGCTCAATTTCAAACATTTACTTGGAGGTTGATTATAATGTATCCCTTTTTGGCCATGTTTAATTGATCCATCATAATAAAGCAGAACTCTTACAGTTTCCATCTAAAAAAGGTGATCAAAATTTATCTCAGATCAGCTACAAACAAACAAAAATTTAAATATGCATATATTTTAGTAGCATTTAGCATATATTAGTTTTCAAGAACCATATGGCACAGATTAAGATAAAACACTTAATTTTTCATAATGATATCATAGCTAAAATAAAAAACCAATATCTTTGTGCATCCAGGTGATACAGGAAAATAAAAATATTTTTTATGTTTATTTATGCTTCCATATTTTTATCTCTACACATAAACCAAAAAATACAGCAGCTCTATTATATATATTTGGCTCATGTTTTTTTCATTTTTACCCAGAAACAAACACACATCTCATGCTTTCTTCTTTGTCAAGAAAATCTCAAACAGGCACTTGGTACTAAGAAAAAGAAAAATAAAAAACCTTGGTTGTCAAACAGTTACATGATAGCATATAAAGATCAGTTTGAGGAATGAGGGAATGTGAATCTCTACCTTGAAGGAACTGAGGGCGGAGTTCAAGCGATGGATTGCGAAGGGTGGTCCGACGAGAGGGGGCACAAACGGGCGACAACAATTTTCCGACCGAAGGAACGGGAAGGGCGAAGGGAGTATGGGAGTAGGGGGTCCCCACAGCTCACCCGAGGGTTTAAGTCCCCGATTGCTCACTATTAGGGGATTTCTGAGAAATTTACTATTTGGAGTGGCGATTTTAATCCAAATGAAATCACCACTTGAAGTGGTGATTTCAAGCGATTTCAATCAAAATAAAATCGCCACTCTAAGTGGCGATTTTATTCGTCCCATCAGCACCCCTGCTGACAGAGCGGAGGCGGAGGGATGATGTGAAAGTGAAAAACGTTATTTGAAATTGTATTTTCTATTTTAACACTATTTTTCAATATCTTTCGTTCCCATCCTCTTTTTTAAAACCGGTGCCAAAAGGCACCGGTTTAAAAAATGACTCAGAGATGTTGGGCGTAATTCCAAAGTGTGCGGACCTCAGATAAAAACAATTAGAGTGCAGGTTTGACATAGCTCTCACCGATAGAGAGGGACCTGTTGGGCATGATTTCAAAGAGCGTGGGCCTCGAACGAGAATAATTGAGAGTGCAGGTCTGACACGGCTCTCGCCAATAGAGATAGACCTAAGGTCTTGTTTGGAGGAGAAAGTCTTGAGGTCGTGTTTGGAGAGGAAGAGAAGGCCGAGTTCCGTTAGATATTTTAGTTTATACAACTCTGTTTTTAATGATGAAGGTAGGGGAAGGGATTCATATATAATCTGCTCAGTAGTATTATTAATAAAAATCTGATCAAAATTACCATATCTTTTATCATTAAAAGAAAGGGGAAAAACAAAGAAATGACATATAAGAAATTTATCTTGGGAGAATTGGCTTTCACATGACCAATGTATGGTACAATCATTTCCAAGATGCACCGTAATCATCTGCAGTAAGCATTCTTTATCTGTCTCACATGTTTTGCTGTGATCGGTTACTTTACTGGCATGAGTGTTTGTTACATTCAATAACTCCGTCATGGCAACCCTTTCATTCAATGCATGATCAACTTAAATATCTGATCGCAGTAATGGAATAAGCCAGTCAAAAAAGGCTTTTTGGCGGATGCTGCTCTGCTTTAAGGTTCGTGCTACAGGTGAGAGGGTTACTATTTAAGGTTCTGCTTTAAGATACATGCTACGGGATTTCTTCATCCCGATCTCCGGTGATTCTGGTTGTTCTGCTTCCGCTGGCCTGCTGGTGATGGCCGACAGCAGCACGGTCCCATCCTCCGGTGTCGATCATCATCCGGCTGGTGGAGTGCCGGCTCGTCGTAAGGGAGCAAGCTTGTTTACCTGGTTTGCTCCCTCGCCGTCCTCTGCTGAAATTGCCAGGCTGAAACTCCAGTTTCCAGAGATCATTCAGCTTCCCACGGCGGCAATTGACCGAGAAACAGAGGATTGGTCATCCTCTAGTTTGATTGTGTGTACTTTGTCTAGATGGGTTCCCCTTGAAGCTGTGATCAGGCAATTCCGCCGGATAGGGCTTGCGGGATGAATTGACTCAATCTCCCTTGCCCACCGCACAACTTTGCTGAAGTTTGAGCTCCCTGCTGCCAGATCTGCTGCCCTGCTACAGCCCTGGGTAGTGAACGGCCAGCCGTTGGCTATGGAGGTTTGGAGACCGGATTTTGTCTCCGCAGACGATGCCTTGCGAACTGCTCTACTTTGGGTTCATCTTCCCAACCTTCCATTGGAATACTGGGATGTGGAAACTCTTCGTAGCATCCTATCAGTGGCTGGGCAGTTTGTGGAAGCTGACGCTTTCACGAAGGAGAGACGGCAGGGAAGCTTTTCCTGTGTGTCTGTTAGGGTTGATTTGAGTAAACCACTGCGGCCGGGGTCGAGAATCAGAGGTCACGGTCACCCGTTTTGGCAGCAATTTGCCTGTGAGCATGTTGACTATATTTGTGCTCATTGTGGATCTATTCACATGACTGGTGTTTGCTCATCTTCTTCGGCTCTAGGTCCCTCTGCTGCAGCTCCGTTGTTTGGCCCCTGGATGGCCGCGCTTCGTCACTGGAAGCTTTCCTCTGTTACGGAGCAATCGGGTCAGGCCAAAGCAGTGGAGTCTTCGGCATGGCTAATTCGGACTCTCTGGGAGAGCTGGACGGTTGGCTGAAGCCGGGGAAGTCTTCTCGCAGAACAACGGTGACGTCGCCCTCCTCTCCCAATGTAGCATTCGTCCATGCTGAGTCCCAGGTGTTTAAGGGACCGTGCCGGGAGTCTTCTTCCGTGCCGGTTACTGTACATGCTGGCACGCTCATGTCTTCGGCTCCAGTGGTCTCTTTAGGGGGTCCCTTCAAATCTGAGAGTAATCCCAAAGCTAAGAAGGCTTCCAAGGGAAGCAGGAAGAAGATCAATCACTCACCCAAGCTGAAGGAGAAGCAATTGTCTTCTGATCCAGTGTTCCAGTTCATGGCTGAATCTTCTGTGGCTAAGGAAACTGGTTCTGCTTCTGATAATGGAACTCAGCTGATTGTGAATGGGAAAGTTGCTGCTAATCCATTTCGCCTTCTTGGCTCGGATCGCTGGGCCGGATGCTCTAAGGTCCGGGAGGATGCTAATCCTGCTTCCCTGAAATGGGCCCGGGCTGTTGAGGTTATTGGGCCCAGATTGCCCCCTAAGGCCTTGGTTGAGAAGGGCAGGGTGTCTACTCTTGGTAAGGTCTATCAGTGGAAGTTGCTCCTCCTCTGGTTCTGGGCCCCCAGGGTAAAGATGCTCATGAGGTGGCCCTTACAGCTCTGAAAGTTTCCATAAATGCTTCCCCTTCTGTCTCTCGGGAAGATGGTCCTCTTGCTACGGAGCAGAGTGAAGTTGTTCCTATGGAGCCAGTTCAGCAGTTAGCTCTCCTTGATCCGGGTCAGTGTCAGATGCCGGATTAGGGACTCCAAATGCTGTGTCCTAATTCGGAAGATCAATCAGATTTGGTTATGATGGGGGCTCAGGCTGAGGCCTAAGGCGTCCTTGCTTCTCTTCTTATGAAGATTCTAATTTGGAATGTTCGAGGAGCGTTGAAACTATCCTTTCGCTCCTCCTTTGGTAAGCTTTTGCAGATTCATCATTTTGATATATGTGTTTTGTTGGAAACTCATCTGTCAGGTCTTAGTCTTCAGCGCTTCCGGCGGCGAGTCTCCCGTAATTGGTCTTCATATGTTGTGGAAGCTAATGGTCTATCTGGAGGTATTATGGCTCTCTGGAGGAACCCAACTATCCGAATTGATGCTTTCATCATAATCATCAGCAGGTGGCCCTGGTTATTTCTGAGGGAACCCTTCCATCCTGGCTGCTTCTGGGAGTCTATGCCAGTACTAATTTTCGTCAGCGGCACGGCCTTTGGTCGAAGATTCTTTCTTTATTAGAACAGGGCCTCCCTACTCTTATCGCTGGTGACTTTAATTGTATTTTGGATGCTTCTGAAAAGCGCGGGGGCGTCGTTTGTGGATTCTCCAAATTCCATGGAGTTTCGCTCCTTTATCTCCTTGATGGGTCTTTTAGATCTGGGTTTCTCGGGGCCGTAGTTTACTTGGTGCAATAACCGCAGTGGGTCTGCTCGGGTGTGGGAGCGGTTAGATCAGGCTCTAGCCTCCTCTTCTTGGATGCGGTCCTTTGTTAGTGCCACTTTGACTCATCTTCCGCGGATTGCATCAGACCATTGTCCCCTCCTCATCTCTACTGAGTTGTCTTCTGTTAGGCGGGGGCCTTTTCGGTTTGAGCAGTTTTGGACGTATTATTCTTCGACCCGGTCCTTAATTAGTCAGGTGTGGCGTATGCCAGTTAGAGAAAATTCTACTTATCGGCTCACTCGCCGCTTAGAGCTCACCAAGCGCAGACTCTTACGGTGGCATAGGAGTGAGGTGGGGGATCTTATGCAGCAAGTCCTGGATGTGGAAGCTGACATTTCTGCTCTTCAGGTGAAGGAGAATGCGGAGGGTCAGCTATCCGAGAGTGATCTTCAGTCTTTTAGGAGTTGTTTGGCTCTGCATCATTCCTTGCTCCAGCAGCAGGAAACTTATTGGCGTCAGCGGTCCCGGGTTCAGTGGATCCAGGAAGGTGATCGCAATACCAGGTTCTTTCACCATGCCACTATGGCTAGGCGTGCTGCCAATCAGATTTCACGTATTAGTGATGCGGAGGGTACTATCCTTGACGACGATGGGGCTATTCGAGAGCAGATTTTCTATTTCTTTCAGTCCCGTTGGTCAGAGGTTTTTGGTGCTGACTCCCCCAATACCACTGGTACTCGGGATGTTAGGGTTTCTGACAGTGAAAATGCTCTTTTGACTCGGGAGGTCCTAGCAGAGGAGATTCGCTTGGCTGTTTGGGCTTCGGGACCTGATAAAGCTCCGGGTCCTGATGGTTTTCCGCCTTTTTTCTACCGCTACTATTGGGATATTGTAGGGCAGGATGTTACCTTGGCTATTTAGTCTATTTTCTCTACCAGAACTATTCCTCCTGAGTGGCAGAGGACCTTTCTTGCCCTGGTTCCTAAAAGAGAGAATGCTCTGCTTCCTCAGCATTATAGGTCGATCAATTTGTGCACTACTTTATATAAAGTATGTGCTTGTATCTTGGTTACTCGATTACAGGGGGTGATTCCCCGGCTGATCTCTCCAGAGCAAAGGGCCTTTATCCGTGGCCGTAGTATCTCAGATAATGCTCTTATAGCCCAGGAGTTTATGCATGACCTCCAGCATGCCACTCATCGACAGTCTCTCATGGCTGTGCAGTTAGATATGGAGAGAGCCTATGATAGGATGAGCTGGATGTTCCTTCGTCATACGCTTCAGGAGTTTGGTTTTGTTGATCTTTTTATTGAGTGGATTATGGCTTGTGTCCAAGGGCCTACTTATTCTATTATCATTAATGGTAGTCCGATTGAGTTTTTTCCTCTGCTATCGGACTCCATCAGGGATGCCCTCTCTCTCCGTTCTTATTTGTTCTGTGTGCTGATGATCTGTCTCGTGCTCTTAATCAGGCGGTTGGAGCATCTCTATTGTAGCCTTATATGCCTGGCCCCATGGTCCTCCTCTCACTCATCTTCTCTTTGCTAATGACTACATCCTGCTTAGCTCAGCTTCTATCCAGAATGCAGCCACCTGTTATGCTATCATTCAGGCTTATTGCCGAGCCTCGGGGCAACAGGTCAATTTGCAGAAATCTATTCTCTGCTTTAGTCCTTCGACCTCTCCTCGCTGTCGTGCTGCTATCTTCCAGTTGTTAGGGATCTTGATTGTCACTGATCGTCTGACCTATCTCGGTACGCCTATTTCGGGTCATCGACTCAGGTTGCAGGACTTTGGGGACCTTGATCGTTGGATCTCTGCTAGGTTGGATCGATGGTAGGTTTCGGGTCTCTCTATGTTGGGGCGTATCACCCTGATCCGTTCTATTCTTACTTCGCTTCTTATCTATCTGTTATTCAATGCTTTGATTCCGACTATTTGCCTCCGCCGGATTGAGAGACATATTCGGAACTTTCTTTGAGCGTCTATGCAGGGGGCCATGGAATCCATCTATTGGCTTGGGATAAGGTCTGCTTGCCTATGTGTGAGGGTGGTCTTGGGATTCAGTCCTTGGTGCTCCGTCGTGAGGCTATTATTGCTAAGCATGCTTCCAGATTCCTGTTGGACCCTCACTATTTTTGGAGTACTGTTATGCATGGCAGATACGGTAGTTGGAGTTCTGGATCAGTTGTTAGTATCCCCCATGGATGTTCTTGCTTATGGCATGCTATCTGCCAGGCTGCCCCTACTATTATTACTGATATCCACTGTATGATAGGAGATGAGACTTCCGTTGATATCTTTCAGGATACTTGGATAGCTGATCTTCCCTTATCTCGTTGGCCAACCTTTATCAGCTCTGAAGTTGAACCCTCTCTGCTTGTTTCATCTTTGATTTGCCAGGAGAATGCTGGTTGGAACGCTCCCTTGGGTGTTGGAAGATGGACCTATTCGGTTTTCTTTCTTGCAAGCTATACGTCTGCTCACCCAGTATGGTCCATGCTCTGTGGGTGTTTTATCCGCCTATTTGGCTTATCACATTTGGTTGACTCGGAACAAGATTATCTTTGCTGAGGAGACGGCCACACCCTAGGCGATTATCCGCCGTGCTCTCTTTCATGCCAAGGAGTACACTCGCTATCATCTTGGTGTTCACACTGACGGGCCTGGACACTGGGACTCCCTTGCTACTTTGGTAGCGCACCGTTCTACGGTCTTCGTCTCTTGGGAGCCCCTCGGGTTATGTCAAAGTGAACTTTGATGGTTCTGTTTCTGATCGTTATGCTGGTTCTGGGTTTATCATTCGTAGGTCTGTGGGCCAGTTACTTGCTACTGAAGGTTATAGCTCTATTGACATTTCGGTCCCTATAACTGAGCTTCAAGCTGCATGGGCTGGTATCACTCATGATGTTCGCCATTTGGGCTATCGTCGGTTGATAATTGAAGGTGACTCCCTTTCGATTATCAGGTGGATTAGACGGGATGGGGATTCTTATTCTTCTCTAAATCTCCTGATCAGAGATATCAGTCTTTCTTCAGTCTACTAGTGCCTTTGAGATTCGTCATATATATCGGAAAGCCAATGCTGCGGCTGATTGTGTTGTTTCTATTGTTCCCCGCCATCCCGGTAAGTGGATTTGGCAATTCGGTGTCCCTTGTCCTGTTATTTTGCAGCAAATATTGTACTCAGATCTTTTGGGCTTGACTTGCACCAAAGTGGTGTGATCGCTCGCCTGTAACAAAAAAAAAAAAAAAAAAAGGCTTCCTGAAGCTGTTAAGATTGCCAATGTTGGAGTCCAACTAGAATGAGCAATTTAATTAAAACCCAGAAGCAATTCCTCATAAGTGCATGTCACTTCCTAAACCCATCATCTAAGCCTTGGCTCGTGACACGGCGCATGCTTTCCTGGGCAAGACCGAAGTCTTCTAATATCTAAGATAGAAGTCAAGGGATTACCCAATCTCTCAAAGCCTGGCAGCAGTACTTTGTGCTAATAAAATATAACTTGGGATGTTTCAGACTCACAACATAAATAATCTACACATCATTAATACATGCGAGCCAAATTAGATTATGGATTGAAAATTGTACTTATCCAAAGGTTCCCATGGTCTGGTAGAGACACACAGCATTGTTATCTTAGGCATCTTTGGATGGCCCAAATCAGCAACCTGCAGGGAGTCCCCAGTTTTTTAACCCAATTTTTTTAGTAAAAAAAAAAAAGCAAGTTGGAAAAAACTATTTTAACTGATTGGTCTTGCCAATTAACGAAAGGCTGAATTGTAAAAACTTGACTTATGTTCTTTAAGTCACAAGTAGACCGGGAAAAACCTAACAACTACGGCATTGACTAAGCTGTAATAGAAGTTCGCACCACTTAATGGCCAGCATTTACGTTCAAGGTTGAGATGGTATATTTTCCAGCGGCCTGAGCCTGAGGTGCTGGTCAAATATGAATATTGAGAGCCGTATTTTTCCAGCCGCCTGAAACGTCTCTCTCCAGTAGCGAGAGGCCTGGCCTTCTTTTCTTCGTTTCTTTTGGCGTCTTGCCTAGAGACGAAGAAAAAGTTCCGGCGTCTTATCCGGAGAGGAAGAAAAATCCGAGTCTTATTAAAAAATATGAAGGAATAGACTCATAATCTGCTAAGCAGCGACGCTCTGTATTCCCAGGAAAATAAGTAGTTGTAATCAAGAGGAGGTAAAAAAAAAAAAAAGATGGCGATGATCTTAGAGGCTTTTGTTGGGAAATTTGTCGAGAAGCTTGCTGATTTCATTGATGAAAGAGTGATGATGGTGTTAGGGGTGAAGGATGAGCTGGAAGGGCTTCGGGAGAAGTTAGAGAGCATACAAGGCCTGCTAGAGGATGCAGAGAGAAAGCGGCTCCAAGATCCAGCCATCAACAGGTGGGTGGCCAAGCTGAAAGACATCATGTATGACGCTGATGACATCATAGATCTCTCCAGAATCAAGGGTGCAAAGCGTGGAAGGTCACCAGATGATCAGGCATCAACATCGCTGGTTGGGAATTTGGGGGTAAGCCATTTGTTCTCCATGCTTCCTAGCCCTAGTGATTTGTTATCTACCCATGAGATTGCCAGTAGAATTAAAACTTTGAATGGTAGACTGAATGAGATCATGGAAGATAGGATAGTTATTCCCAGGCTAGGACACAGCAACAGAAATGTCACAGCGAGCGGAGTAAATTTTAGACAGAGCTCTTCTCTCGTTGAATTGGACATAGTAGGAACAGACATTGAGGATGCTACAAGGGTCTTGTGGAGAAGTTAGTGCAGGAAGAAGATATACCAAACTGCTGTATTTTTGTGATCGACGGCATGGGGGAATCGGCAAAACCACGCTTGCTCAAAAGATATTCAATGATCCAAAGATTGTTGACAACTTTCAGACTCGAATATGGGTGTGTGTTTCACAGGACTTTTCAGAGATCCATCTGCTGAAACAGATGATAAGGGGTGCCGGTGGGGATCATGGAGTATTGAGTACAAAAGCAGAACTCCTACCTATGCTCAGAGATGCAATTTCTGGAAAGCGTCTATTTGTTGTCTTGGATGATGTATGGCAAGCAAATGTGTGGGTTGATTTACTTCGAAATCCCCTTCAAACTGGTGTAGCAATTAGTCGGATCTGGTTACCACTAGAGATGAAAATATTGCTAGAGGAATGAGGGCAGTACACACCCACAAAGTGGAGCTATTACCTGAGAATTCTGGTTGGGAGCTCCTCTGCAAGAAAGTATTTGCAAGCGGGGAGGAGGCAAAGATGAAGATGTTAAGAGATATAGGGACTCAAATCGTTCAGAAATGTCATGGTCTTCCTCTTGCAATCAAGACTATTGCCGGCCTCTTAACCACGAAGGATAAAAGCAGGAGTGAATGGGAAAAAGTTCTTAGAAGTGATGCATGGTCTATGAGCAAGCTTCCTGATGAACTTAGTGGAGCTTTGTATATGAGCTATGTGGATTTACCATCCACGTCAAACAGTGCTTTCTTTACTTCGCTCTATTTCCAGAAGATTATGAATTCGACTATGATGAGCTTCTGCGTTTCTGGGTGGCTGAAGGGTTTGTGAAAACCGAAAAAGATGCAAGCATGGAAGAGTTAGCAGAGCAATACTGTGAAGAGTTGATAAGGAGGAACATGCTACAAGAAATTCCTAAATTTGTGGGAAAGGTCAAATATCAAATGCATGATCTCTTGCGATCTCTTGCTCAGTTTTTGTCACAAGATGAAAGTTTCTATGGAGATGCAGATGAATTAAACGCCACCACTTTGTCAAAGCTTCGGCGCCTGTCAATTGGAAGAAGAGGAGAGACGGCAGCAGTCCCTAGTTCTATAATAGAACGGAATTGTTTGAGGACCCTGATCATGTTTCCGGGCCCATCAAGTCTTGAAAATGATTTGCTCGTGAGATTAACTCATCTCCGTATCTTGCATCTCAATGGGAGAGATATTGGGAGAATCCCGGATTCTATAGGAACCTTAATACACCTTAGACTCCTTGATCTTAGTTCTACAAAAGTTTCCACACTACCGGAATCTCTTGGTTTCCTTACAAACCTACAAATATTGAAACTCAAATATTGCGACCAGCTGCAGATGATTCCCAAGAGCATCACTCGGCTTTAAATCTCAGTTTCCTTGATATTTTCGGTACAGCATTGAGTTTTGTGCCTAAAGGGTTTGGAAAATTAGAACAACTTGTTGAACTCAATGAATTTATTGTGGGTGATGATAGGAACGGCGGTGAAGAAGCACAAGGCTGTGAATTGGAAGAGTTGCAGAGTCTCTCCTGCCTCAGAATTCTCTACATAGACAGATTGGAGAGGGCATCGAACAGGGCTCGAATTTTGGACAATAAACCCTACTTAAAGAAATTATGGCTAAGCTGCAGACCAGAAAATGTGATGATGGATGATGAGAAGATCTTCGAGGAGATCCGTCAGATTGAGGAGATCTATCGGATCGAGGAGATCTTCGAGGACTTGACCCCTCCGAGAAGCATAGAAGATTTAGGGATATTTGGTTTCTTTGGCCGGAGGTATCCTGGCTGGATGATGTCTTCATCTTTGGGAGATTATCTTCTAACCTGAAATATTTGAGGCTTATTTACTGCACATCATGCCAAGAGCTTCCACCGTTAGGTCAATTACCCCAATTGATCGATCTCGAAATTTCCAATGCATCTACAGTTGTATCAATTGGTCCTGAATTTCTCGGTGTTGGTGCAAGGCAGGGATCGCAAACAGCAAGGCCAACCTTCTTTCCCAAGCTCGAAACCCAAACTTATCCTTTATGAAGGAATGGGAGGAATGGGAGATAAGTGAACAAGTAGCTTCTCAGTCAGCGTTGCTGCTGCCTCGTCTAAAGGAATTGGTACTTCATGATTGTTACAAGCTGAGAGCTCTTCCCAATGTCATTAAGCAGGCCACCATGATGCAAAGCTTGTATATTCAAGCAACTTCGGAGCTGAGAAGAGTCGAGAACCTTCCTTTTTTATCAAATCAGCTAAGCATCGTACAGTCTCTTTGTTTGGAAAAGATCTCAAATTTACCTGCTCTAAAGAGACTACGCATATGTGAATGCCCAGCATTGAGGAGTGTAGAGAATCTGAATGCACTGCAATGCCTAGAGTTGATTGATGAATCCATGGACAACCTCCCGGAGTGGATTTTGGGACTTCTCCAAGAACGACAGGACCCTCATCCAAACAACCTCGAGTTGATCCTACGTTGCCATGCCCGCTTGCTCGCGAGGTGCCTCAGGGGATGCCCAGACTGGCCCATCATCCAACAGTTCTCTCGAGTCAGTGCCAATGCTTCCACCAACACTGGAGAAGCTCGTCAACATTATTTACATTATACCAAGGTACCTTTTAACTACCTAACCAACCTTAAGTTTGATGGCTCGAACGTACCTTACTAGCTACCAAACCAACTTGAGTCTGATGGCTCAAACGATGAATAGATTCTTCTCCACAATATTTTATTTTCTATGAAGGTGCTTCTTAGCTCATCTCGTACCTTGTTACTGAATGTCTCCATGCGTCAACTTTATTTCTCACTTTCCTATCAGTGTTCCCCATGTAATTTCTATATACTGGACTTTGAAAGGAATCCATGATCAGTGAAACATGTTAGTAGGCATAGAGAGCTGTAAGTTAAGTTCCGACGACTCTTCAGAGTTGGAAGAAACTAATTGTAATATGTCTCCATCTTCAGCACGTTTTTTTTTTTTTTTGCAAAAACGGATTCAAAACCTTTAAGTTGACTGTTGACCTCCGGGACACAGGTCTATGCTATAAAGTTGCCTGGTAATTTTCTAGGAACAAGTAGGCAGTTAATTGATTGATTTGTAACTTTACAACTTGAAAATAGAAACATAGATTTGCTCCATAACCAGAAGCCACTCTGCTTCAACCCCCAGCATCTTTTGAAGCTTTCTGAGGATCTCCTAAAGGGTTCCTACTATTGACCCTTGTTTTTTTAGAAAGCTTTGCCAAACCGATTTAGATTTTTGAAATAAACATTGTCCCTTCATGAAGGGAAGATCAGCTGCAGAAGAGATTCATGTCATGAGCAGATGATTTATAAGATATTGATATCAGTTAATAAAGTTATTGAAATTTATTCACGTCCTTGTGGAACAAAAATGCACTGTTGTTGAAATTTACGAGCTCTCCAAAAGGGAGTGGTAAATGAAAGTGCTACAGCCATTCAAATTGTGATCCTTCTTCTAAGAGGCCAATCAGCACAGAGATCAAGCAATGCGGACCAAACAGGGGAGAAACCAAGGATATCTTTATACAGTGTTCACTATAAGAAAACAATATAATAGATAAAAATTTTTATCACTATTCTATCATAAACTGGGTTTAGTGGCGGATTAGTAACGAAAATCTTATCGTTACAATTTTTGTCGTTGCTAATTTTAGTAATGAATAGAGCATTTGTCACAAAATAATAGCAACAGATTTGTGACAGAATATTCCATCAAAAATTTGTAATGGAACACATTTTCGTCACTAAATAATAATTACAAAAAAAGGCTATATCCGTCACTAAATTGTGATGGATTAGTGATGAACTATTGTCACTCATTATTCCGTTATTATTACGTCACAAATATTTTCATCACTATTCCATCACAATTTAGTGACGGATTGGTGACAAAATTTAGTCACTAAAACTTTCACCAATCCGTCACTAGTCCATCACAAATATCATATAAGAAAACAACATAATAGTGATGAAAATTTTCATCACTATTCCATCACAAACTGGGTTTAGTGACGGATTAGTGACGAAAATCTTATCGTCACAATTTTTGCCATCACTAATTTTAGTGATGAAAAGAGCGCCCATCACAAAATAATAGCGACGAATGTGTGATGGAATAACCGTCAGAAATTTGTGACGGAACATATTTTCATCACTAAATAATAGATGCGAAAGAGGCTATGATCATCATTAAATTATGATAAATTAGTGACGAACTATCTTTCACTCATTATTTCATCACCATTATATCACAAATATTTTCATTACTATTCCAAAAAAAATTAGTGATGAAATTATTTTGATGATCTCTTTCCAATGCCTTTGGAGGGAAGCCTCTGGCATCTCGCGGCCTTGGGTTGGTTGGGCCTTGCCGCTGGCCTTGTTTTACACATCATTTTAAAAGAATTTAGAAAAGTCTTTGTACACCGCTCTCGGTGTAGCAAGTCCTATGTGGGCTGCACCGTCTTCCTGATTGATCTACGTGCATCCTACGTTGCTGATGTTGTGGAACGGTATGGCTCTGCTATGATGTTACGGTCTGATCGTGATGGCCATTAAAAGCGCTTCACCTTTATTTTAAAATTGATATGCAGACGAAAATACCCTTTCCCTCCAGCCTACTTCTATCGTCATTTTTTCTTGGATTACATCTGTGCAAGAAAAACTCTTTCTTCCCCCTCGCTCTAGGCTTTCGGATGCAAGGAATCAGTCCAATTTTTTTGAGCAAGATCCTGAGCCCTCGCTCTGAGAGTCCGGTCGGAAGAAAATATTTCAGCTTCGAGGTTGGATATGTAGCTACTGAAGTCTTTGTACAAAAACTACTGGAGAAAATGTCATCCGCAGCAGGAAGTAAAAAGTCCTTATTCCCACTTCTTTGTAAAGCTCCTTTATTACACCAACTGTTTTTTATCGTTAGAGGAAGTAATGCTTTAGGAAACCGTTTAATGAGCAGGTAATTTCGTTAGACCAAAACAATTATGACATTCTGGGAGTCATAACTGTTTAGAGTTTAGTGTTTTGTAGCACGAATGTCATACTGTATAACTTATGAACTGGGGTATCGTCAGAGTGTTTCGGCGTTCTATATTTCCGTTATCTCTTTTCCATATAGCTCTAGTTACAAACCTACGACACCCATGCTCTGGGTGTCATCATAAAAGCTACGACACCCCAGATTTACTGTTAAGATAACGTAGTTACAAGCCTAAGACACTCGTGCTTATAACTAACCATGGAGAGAGCATGGGAATGGATATAAAAAAGAGGAGAAGAGGGGGGAGCAACGAAGGGCCAAGTGGAGAAGAGGGGGGAGCGACACCCCAGTTTAAACCTTAACAGTCCTCCACGGATGTTGTCGCCTTAAAGCTGGATGTCGTCAGATGAGAGCTGGGGTGTCGTAACAGCCTAAGTCGGGGATGTTGTCAGTCCCTACCTTAACAGTCCCCATACGGGTGTCGTCGACTTAAAGCTAGGGTATCGTTGTGCTAAAGCTGGGGTGTCGTAAGAGCCTAAGTCGGAGATATCGTCGGTCCTATCCTTAACAGTCCCCGCACGGGTGTCGTCGCCTTCAAGTTAGGGTGTCGTCGCTCTAAAGCTGGGTATCGTAAGAGCCTAAGTCGGGGATGTCGTCGGTCCCCGCCTTAACAGTCCCCACACGGTTGTCGTAGCCTTAAAGCTAGGGTGTCATCGCACTAAAGCTGGGGTGTCGTAAGAGCCTAAGTCGGGGATGTCGTCGGTCCCCTTAACAGCTCGGCACGGGTGTCGTCGCCTTAAAGCTAGGGTGTCATCGCTCTAAAGTAGGGTGTCGTAAGAGCCTAAGTCTGGGATGTCGTTGATCCCCGCCTTAACAGTCCCCGCACGGATGTCGTCGCCTTAAAGCTAGGGTGTCGTCGCGCTAAAGCTGGGTGTCGTAAGAGCCTAAGTAGGGGATGTCGTTGGTCCCCGCCTTAACAGCCCGGCACGGGTGTCGTGCCTTAAAGCTAGGGTGTCGTCAGATGAGAGCTGGGGTATCGTAATAACCTAAGTCGGCGATGTCGTCGGTCCCTGCCTTAACAGTCCCGGCACGGGTGTCGTCGCCTTAAAGCTAGGGTGTCGTCAGATGAGAGCTATGATGTCATAACAGCCTAATTGTGTTATCGTATTTCTTTAAGTGAGGTGTCATATTTTTTTCACCTTGGTGTCCTAATGCTTTGTCAGGATATATTGACAGCTAAATCTATGGATATCATTGTTCATGACTGTGTGCCTATATTTCCACAGACGATGCTTAAATTATAAATCGAAAAGAAATTGAGCACACTCCCCCGTGCACCTTCACCCATCGCTCCAAAAGCAGGGGTTGATACTGTAGTTCCTCAAACTGGAATGAAATTCAATTCAGCAGATGATGTATATACTTTCTACAATGGATACGCAAAAAGAGTTGGTTTTGGAATCACAACTTTGCTTCAAGCACCTGGCGTGTTGGAGGCAAGAAAAATCTAGAAAAATAGAGAAGAGCATGAATCATAGGGATACTAGGAAAGTTGATTGCATGGCATCCATAAAAGCAAGACTGAATGCTACAAGTGGTAAGTGGACATTGGTTGAGGTTTCTCTAGAACATAACCATGGGATGTCCATAACATCAACTGGTTATCTACGGTCGCATAGGAGGATCAGCACACCAGAGAAGGCAGAGATTAGTAATTTACATGCCGTGAATGTTCCGACAACTCAGATATACTCTGCCATAGCAAGGAGAAAAGGGGGCAGAAGATAATTGGATTTCACCGAGAAGGATGCTCGTAATTTCATTTGTCGTGAACGTCAGTCTAAGCTGAAAGAAGGAGATGCTCAGTCGATGGTAATCCATTTCACCGAAATGCAACTCAAAATCCCAATTTCTTCTATACCTTAGACCTCAATGATAATGGTCATCTCAGGTCTATCTTCTGGATTCATCCAAGGTCAAGATTGGCATGCACATACTTCGGTGATGTTCTAAACTTTGACTCAACCTATTTGACAAATAGATATCAAATACCTTTTTGTCCATTCGTCGGGGTCAACCATCATGGACAGTCCACCTTGCTTGGTTGCGCATTGTTGTCTGATGAGAGTACCGAGACATATAAATGGGTTTTTCAGTCATGGCTGGATGCAAATGGTGGTCAAGCACCTATTGCCATAATAACTGACCAAGATAAGGCAATCGAGGCTGCTGTTAAAGAAGTTTTTCCTAACACACAACATCGATTTTGTCTTTGGCATATATTGAAGAAGATACCGAAAAGATTGGCCACATTTGCACGCAAATCCAAATTTATGGTTGATTTTGATGAGGCGATATATGATTCATTGACCATACAGTCATTCGAGGAAAGGTGGGCACATGTTATGGAGAAATATAAAGAATGCAAGGCTATAGATTGGTTCAATGTCCTTTACGAATGTCGGGATAAATGGGTCCCAGTTTACCTAAAGGATACATTCTTCGCAGGTTTGTATTTCATTGTCTTGGTTCATGATTCGCGTTTAACGCTTCTTTTTTGACAAAATTATGTACAGGGATGTCATCTTCACAAAGGAGCGAGGGCATAAATCACTTCTTCGATGGGTTTATAAATTCGAAGACTACACTAATGGAGTTCATAGGTAAGTACGAAGATGCCTTGGAGAAAAGGTACGAGGCCGAAAATGAGGAAGATAATAGGACATTGCAAACAATTGCTTTCCTAAAGACATCATCACCTTTTGAGAGACAAGCTGCAGGAAGGTATACAGGCGCATTTTCAAAAAATTTCAGAATGAGATCCTTGAAATGGCTGCATCAAATACTAAATTGATCAAGGAAGCTGATGACTGTTGTGTATATTCTGTAAAGTCGTATGAAAGGATTGAAGTCGATGGAATCGGCAAGGAGATGATCAAAGAATATATCGTATCATACGATAGAAATATTGAGGATGTCCAATGCCAGTGCGATCCTTTCAGTTTAAAGGGGTACCTGTGTAGGCATGCCCTGTTGGTTCTTCATCAAAGTGACGTATTTCGTTTACCATATAAATACTTCTTGAAGAGATGGTGCAAGGACATGAAATACCAATTCGACGAATTCAACTGCAATACTGAAGGTTGTGATAAAAGCACACGAAACTCACGGTACGTAGTGACAATTTTTTATTTGAAATGTCTTAATATTTTTTTGATAACATTATGTTATTGATTGTAGATATAGTTTGCTGAGTCATCGGATGATGAAGCTCGCAGAGATAGCCTCCGTGTCTGAAGATGCATTTAATTTAGTGATGGATGGTCTAACACCTATATTCAAAATTGCGTGGATGCTAACTGCGCAGCTAAGCCAAGAACAGAGCTTGTAATTCAAGATCCTCAGCAAATTAGGACGAAAGGTCGCCCAAGAGAAAATAGATTAAAGAGTGGAGTCAAGAAGAAGTCAAAAAGATCAAGAAAAAATCTGGTCAAGGCAACCGTGATGCTCCACCAATACAAAGAATTGTACCACCTTCAGAAACTTTGATGGACGAGTTTGATGCTTATGTATTGAGTCAACTAACACAGGAGGAGCATATATAAAACACGGGTGCCGTAACTTTGTAACGAGGGTGACTTGGTCGCAAATGAAGTGCTTTGTAACTTTTAGCGCGATGACCCCCCAGCTCTGGGCTAACGATACCCTGTTCTCACGAAAGGACAGTAATGCTTTAGCGCGACAACCCCCCAGCTCTGGGCTAACGACACCCTAGCTTTAGCTCGATGACACCCGAAAGGCAAAATCCTACGATACCCCCATGTTCATGAAAGGACACTAATACTTTTAGCGCGACGACCCCCCAGCTCTGGGCTAATGACACCCTAACTTTAGCTCGATGACACCCGAAAGAAAAACCTACGACATCCCCCTATTCTCACGAAAGGACACCAATGCTTTTAGCGCAACGACCCTCCAGCTCTAGGCTAACGACACCCTAGCTTTAGCTCGATGACACCCGAAAGGCAAAATCCTACGACACCCATGTTCTCACGAAAGGACAGCAATGCTTTTAGCGCAACGACCCCCAGCTCTGGGCTAACGACACCCTAGCTTTAGCTCGATGACACCCAAAAGGCAAAATCCTACGATACCCCCCTGTTCTCACAAAAGGACACCAATGCTTTTAGCGCGATGACCCCCCAACTCTGGGCTAACGACACCCTAGCTTTAGCTCGACGACACCTGAAAGGCAAAATCCTACGACACCCCTGTTCTCACGAAAGGATAGCAATGCTTTTAGCGCGACGACCCCTTAGCTCTGGGCTAACGACACCCTAGCTTTAGCTCGACGACACCCAAAGGCAAAATCCTACGACACCCCCTGTTCTCATGAAAGGACACAATGCTTTTAGCGCGACGACCCCCCAGCTCTGGGCTAACGACACCCTAGCTTTAGCTCGACGACACCCGAAAGGCAAAATCTACGACACCCTTGTTCTCAATTTACGACATTCTAGTTTTCAATTTACGACATCATATATGAAAACTTAAGAAATTATAAGTAGAAAAGGCATAAAGATAATAAATCGAGGACACCCCTGTTCTCAATATAAAATATTTGCATTTGCATTAAATATGAAACAATGTCAATATGAATAAATTACATTAAATTTTTAATGAAAGAAGAATGAAAAAATTAAGAACAGTTTGCGACAAGGTCGTTGATCTTTTGGTTGAGGCCCTCTCTCAATATCGTCGCAGCTAATTGTCGCCGGTATTCTCTTACTTCCTCCTCTATGAAATCCATCTTCATATCAGGATTGTCCCGTTGAGCAAGACATTCCATGTATCTCAGACAATATAGGCCACAATCCAGCGATCCGGCCGGTTGACTTGGGTAATCCAAAATCTCTTCCATCGGCCAAGTCATCACCTTCTTATCGCAGTAGATATGGAATATGTGGCCAAGAATTATATGCCATTTCTTCACATTGGCCTTGTACCTGGCGTTGCATTTTAATGAATTTAGGTGCATGAACACCTTTCTTTCCATGTCGACAGCAACAAGATGCCAGTGTGAGTTATCGGAGTTTATTATGGTGAATAAAAACCGGAATTGGGCCTTATCTTTATCGGATACATTGTCAAATATCACTCCCCTAATGTTGCAGTGAGTTCATGAGGAGTTAATGGAGAAATCAGACACAAAGCGGCTACGAAAACTGATGCAAAGATGCACTTATGGTATCGGTCCGGATGCTGTGTCTAGTTGCACATCAAAAACTCCTGGCCGCATCAATTATCTACCAATGGAATGTAAACCGATTAATATAATTCTAAAATCAACAACTAGAAAAGGTTTCTTGAGATACTTACATCATTATTATCATATCATTGTTAATGAGATCCCGAAGACTTTTCCTTGTTATAACGCTACCTAACTTATTGGTGTACACAATCTCGTCGGTTAGTCGTTCGCTCAAAAAATTTTTTATAATAATTTGGTCATCTTCGACCATTGTATTGGGCTTTGATGTGCCCACTGTCTTCGATGACTTTCTATGACGGATTATCTCATAAGATTCTCCTATGACCTTGGATGCCTTTCGCTTCCTCGGCTCTTTTTTCACAACAAGCATTCCAACGATTTCTATGTCAACATCATCACCCTTTGGAGCAGGGGTGCCAAGTTTATTATTAATTTGGACTCCTCTTAGCCCTCCGTAGATTGCCCCTCTCCGCTCTTCTCCTCCTCTTTATTTTCAATCCCATGCTCTGTTTTATCGTCCAAGGATTCCCCCTCAATCCCTTCTCCTCTTGGTCCTCTATCTTATTCTCCTCAGTATTTCCTTTAACAGGCTCGAGAAGACACTCCAGGGAATGCCCCTCCCCTGTCTTCCCGTCTCCCTTGTCCTCCTCATTTATTGCATTGCTTTCCTTTCTGAGCAGTGAACTGAGGAGGCTCTCAACAATGGACAGCCTGCGCCTGACATCGTCGAGTTGATCCTTAACATAGGCCAATTCAATCCTCAACTCGGCACAGCTTTCACAGTGCTCTATTGGTTTAGGCGATGCTACTGTCTGTTGACTGAGAAGCCAGTGCTCTGATAGTGGTACAGTAGCTCCTTCCAACTGCAAAGCAAGACGATAAACAAATTAATATTAAGTGAAAATATTAACACATTAAGTGAAAAAATATGATCAGAGCAATGAAGCAATGTATTAGCTTACCAAGTCGTGAGGCTGCATGTTGGCAACCCGAACCGACTGAATCTTCATTTGGTTGTCATACCACTTCAACAGCCGGGGCAGTTTATCGGGATATGCTGGTGCTCTCATTGATGTATGCTGAGGAACCACACCTGAACATGATAATTTTTGGATATAAAAAATGTAATATTAACAAAGAAATTATACTAAGGACACTATTTCTGAATCTCAATAATCCTTACCACCAGCGCTACCGAGCATCCGAACAGGGTAGGCTGCCTCCTAACCTTTTGTGCTTCTTTGAGTGGACCGGTTCCTCGGAACACAAGCAAGCGACTACTTCTGGGAGAGCCAGAACAATCAACTCCTTGAATGCCGAAGCCCAGTCGATCCTATACAGTTGACTTAAGTCATCCAAGTGCTGGATGAGATACCGTGGACATCTCTGATTAGACTTTGGAGCCAAAAATATGGCAAACATGTAGGTAATCCAAAGTCTGATGGTGTCCTCGACATCTTCCTATACCTTAGATGATCGGAGTCAAAAATTAACTTCTCCAAACCTTCTTGACGAAGATCTAAACCCTGGCCAAATTGTCTGAACAACTTCTGTTGAACAGCTGGCTGGACGTGTCGATCTTCTTCCCATGAGCTGGAAGACCCAGAATAAGTGCGACTTCGTCGACACTGAATAGAACAGCTTGCCACAGAAAATGAACTCGTCACCTCCACTGTGACATCTTATGATGTCTGCTAGCAGCCGCCGACTGTGAATGTCTGCATGTCGACGAAGGCACCAAATGGGTCCTTCGAATAAGTTTTGTATGCTGTCTAGTAAACCCCATCTTCCAAACCTTATGAACGTATACGGCCGGCCTGCAACTATTCTTAAACAACTGGGAAGCCTTCACTCGGGGGACTGGAATAATTTTCATGTCATCTGAAATAGGGGGTAAAACATACTAGTGAGCTGGGTGCCATTATGTATGAACTAGGGTGTTATGACATTTTAAGAGAGGATGTCATAATATCTTAACAAAGGGATAAACATACTTGAAGGAGACGCATCCTCATTCAATGAAGAACGATGTTCTTGCTTTGTTCCACCATTTTCTCCTTCTGGTTCTTCTTTGTTCGTGGTCTTCGTCCACAAACGAAAGCACTCATCTCCATGAATGAAGTAGATGGAAGAAAGAACTATGGAAGAAATTTAGAACACCGGTGGCTTCTCGAGCAACAAACGAAGGACCTCTAGGGTTTAAAAAAATTTTTTTATGCCACCTCAGATAAATATGAAAGGACACCAGGAGCGCCACGATCATATTTTTGATACGCAAACCCGTAGGAACTGACCACGTTATGCAACTTTTCTTGAAAAGATGGCATAGCTAGTTACTAGGGTGTCATCGAATTACAACTAGGGTGACATCAAAATTCCCTTAGTTCAAATTTATCGTAGTGGTGTCATAAGATTTACCAAGGGTGTCATAACATTTTAACTGGGGTGTCGCAAGGAAACCACATGAAACAACTTACGACATCCCACCTCTCATCCGAAGACACCCTAGCTTTAAGGCGATGATACCCGTGCGGGGAGTGTTAAGGCAGGGACCGACGACATATCCCCGACTAATGTTGTTATGACACCCCAGCTCTCATCCGACGACACCCTAGCTTTAAGGCGACGACATCCATGCGGGGACTGTTAAGGCGGAGACCTACAACATCCCTGACTTAGGCTGTTACGATACCCAGCTCTCATCAACGACACCCCTAGCTTTAGCGCGACGACACCCGTGCGGGGACTGTTAAGGCAGGGGACCGACACATCCCTATGTTGAGTTATGTTACG